>KQ965788.1:176025-191658 GCA_001574975.1 Gonapodya prolifera JEL478
CTTGTAGCAGTCCCACAGGGAGAGGTCGAGGTAGTCCACCGTGCCGAGGGCCATGAGGCGGCGAGCNAGGTCGAGCTGTTCGGGCATTTTGAGGCCGAAGCGTTCGGGCGAGATGCGCACGCCGAGTTGGAAGTTGGGGGAGCACCGCGCGCGGATCCCGGCGATGATNTCGAACAGAATCTTGAATCGCCCGTCGACGGGGCCGCCGTAGGTGTCGGTGCGGACGTTGAGCTCGGGGGAGATGAAGGCGCAGAGGATGTATCCTGCACGAGCGCGTATTGAGCAAATTATCGAAGTTATAACGGGATAATAGAGCTCACCGTGCGCTCCATGGAGCTCAACACCGTCAAACCCAGCCTTCTCGGCCCTGACCGCCCCCGCGATGAAATCCTCCTTGAGCTGCTCGACCTCCGCGAGAGTCAAACCGCGAGACTTTGTGGCTGCGTCGTCGCTCGGGCCGACGGGGTTCTGTCCGATGAGCTCGGAGGGAGACCTGATGCCGGCGTGGTGAAGCTGTACGGACGAGACAGCGCCGTATTGGCGGATGCCGTCTTCACAGAACCATTACGGTGAGCTCAAGCACTTCATCCCCGACTCCATACAGGTCCCAACTCACCGGCAAGTCGCTTCAAACCAGGAATGTGAGCATCGTCCCAAACCCCCAGCTGACCCGGAAATCCCTGTCCAATCCTCTGAACATGGGCAGCACATGTCATCACCAGCCCGTGTCCACCCTTTGCCCGCAGCGTAAGCCAGTTGTACTCGTTGTCTGAGAGCTTTCCGTCGGGGTAGGATTCTGTGATGGGGTGGAGGAGAGTCGGGACGTCAACCATCGCACCATAGTTGCTCGACCTTGACCGCGCCCAACTCGCCTCCAGGCTGCAATATCCCCCATCCGCCGTCTCTTGCCCTCCGTCGGCGCACTCACGGGTGTTTGTCAGCGGCGCCAACATGAACCTGTTAGGCCACGCGGGTCCGCGTCTGAGCGTCATCGGAGCGAACAGCGACTCCTTTGCGAGATGCGACGCCGTCTGCGCAATCCGTTCGCTGGTGGCCATTGGAATGGTGTGTGTTGGAGGGGGAGTCAGCGATGCGAATGAGAAGAAAAGACGGGCTTCCGTTCGGCTCTCGTAAGCCGCGGAACTTTCCAGGTTTCCCTTTGATTCCGATGATGCTATCTTATGAAACTACTCAGAAAAGAAAAGACCAAGAGAAAAAGACAATTTTGTGTGACCTAATTTCAGAATGCTTTTTGTATGCGGTACGGTGGTTCTACGCAGTCCTCTCGAACCCACGCCAGTCGGATTCCCGTGCCGTACGATTTTTCAGAGTGGCCAAGTGTTCGCTCAGGTTCTACTGCTGCTCCTCCTCCTGCTCCTCACCAACTGCACCTTCCAGTTCCACATGCACCTCTCCCATCCCATCACGCCGCCTGCCCCTGCCGATAATCCGTCCGTACCAGCACGCCCTCACGCCTCTTCTCCTCCGTCGCAGCCACCAGCCCGTCCATTTCCTCGTCCCGCGCCAGCTCGCCCAGACTCGGCGATCGTGAGTGGTGTCGCGGGAGAGCGGGCTCAGACGCATGATCGTTGCCGTCGTCGGAAGTGGTGTGAGAGTCTTTCAAAGGCACGAAAACGTCCTCGTGGAAGAGGTCGGCAGTCGCCTTGCTGTGTCCGTTTGCGAGGAGAGGTGATGGAGGGACGTTGGAGCCGTCGATAAAGAGGTCAATTTGGCGCAGAATGCGGGAGACGAAGCGGGTCATAGTTTGGGGTTCGTGATCGTAGAATGCCTTTATTCGGGAGCAAGGGTGGTGGGATGGGGTGGGGTGGGGGGAGGAGTGTAGTCATATATGTTCCAGCGTGGTGAGCACAGTGGCACATAATGGGGAGGGCGGGAAGGTGGGTGAGTCATTTGCTCCATCGCGAGTCTCTGAGCGAGCAAATTTGTATTACACACCATAAGCACGCCCATCGCGACCGAAAACATGGCCACCTCGAAATGCGGCACACGCACGATCAGTTTTCGCTGCAGGAGGATCTCAAAGATACTATCTGCCGCGCGGGGGACGGTGTACTTAAAGTCGCGCGGGCGGCGCCGAGCCGAAACGTCATCAGTACACTGCTCCGAACCAAGCGGCAAGAGCACTTCCAAATACCAGCCGGTACGTCAACCCACCATAGCCAACTCACACCTCCTGCTCTTCTCCTCGATAAAAATAGACATGGAGCACAGCACCCCCGCGAGCCAGTAAAACAGCTCATGGTCCCTTTGAACGATCCCGAGGTCGTGCAGCTGCCGCACCCCGCAGATGACGAGCTGGTACGAAGAGCAGAACGTGGCGAGGAAGGTTGCGGAGCGAGCGGTGTTGAAAAGGATTGTCTGGGCGTAGTGCGCGGGGCTGGTGAGTGGGGTGGGTGGGAAGGGGTGGGCCGGTTGGTGGAAAATGAGCATTAAGTAGTGAAAAAATTCCCTGCGAGTGAGAGTGACGACAACGCACCGCTGCATGACTTTGGTAAATTTGAGCAACACCGCCGGGATCGCGAACACCGAAAAGTACACCGGCAGGATCACTCGCACCACCTTGCCAAACACGCGCGGCAAGTTCTGGGTAACGCAGCCTGGGTGGCGGGCGTGCAGGACCGAGCAGGGGAGCATGGCGGGGAGGGGGTCGAGGGATTGCACCGAGGCGAGGATGGAGGGAGGGGGGTGGAGAGTGGAGATGTAGGAGGTGGGGGAGGGGGTTTCGACGGGGAGGCCGCGGACTGAGGTGGTCGGGGGTGAGTGGAGGGTTAAGGAAAGCAAGCAAGTTGGGGACAGAGGAGAAGAAACTCACCGTTTCGCCGGACGGCTTCGAGGACAGGTTCGGGGACGGGGCCTGTATCCCGACTGGCGCAACAAAACCAACACGTCAGCACTCGCTCATACGAGGCCCCACTCCCGTCAAGCCCAAACGCTCCGCTTCGGGGAAAATTTGCCTCCGACAAACACCTCCGTTGGTGCTCTGCACTTAGGCCTCGGAATCCGTGACCTCGGGCCTGGCCCTCCGGCCTTGGCCTCTGTGGCTCCATCCCCCCCGCCTCCCCTCGCGCCTAACTCACATAAATCTATAAAACCCCTGATCCAACGTCTCGGGCCTGAGCGCATACGCGTACATGATGCTCGCACTGCACACAATGAACACCACAGCATCCGTCAAGTGCAGGTCCCACATCCCGCGCGCCTTGCCGCCCAAGTAGACAGTTTGGAGGGCGCGCACGGCCATTTGTTGCGCGAACGTGGTCCGGTTGGAGGGGGATTCGGCGAGCAGGGCGAGGCCGGCGATGGAACCTTTGTTGCATGGAGGGAGAAGGGAACAGACCAGTTGGCGCCTCGTCCTCCACCTACTGCATTCTGCAACACCATTTCCCAAACGTACCTGCCGCAAAACTACTCCCCCGCCCCTCATCCACCCACCGACCCAACAGGCCCTTTGTCAACTTCCACAACAGCACATACCCTCCTACAAACCCTCCCGTTCTCAAAGCCGCCGGGTCACTGAAAGTCTCCTTGAGAAGTTTCACAAACGTCTGTTTCCCTCGCAGGACTTTGAGACTCCGCAGGACCAAGTGCAGCGCGACTCGTAGCGCGTATCCGAGCAGCCATCCCCGGGCGCCAGCGCGGAGGGAGCGGAGGAGAAGGGAAAGAAGGGTGGGAGTGGGAAGGGTGAGTGGGCGGGCGTGGCCGTTTGCGTGCGGTTTCAGGAGGGAGTTGGCAGGTGCAGGTGCGGGAAATTGGTGTTTTGGAACAAAGGTCGGCTTAGGGAACGCATTCGCTCCGTTCCTGTTCGCCCCGTTTGTCGCGTGTCCCGTGTGCAGCGTCATTGCAGCGATGGCTCGGAAACGCTGAGGGTGCGGAAGTTAGGAGGGCCGATCGGTACGCTGCGCCACACCCATTTCATTGTGTCCTGCTGCGCACCCTTCGGTGTTATGGGATGTGCATAAATTTAGTTAAAATTGGAGCGGTTTGAGTATTGAGCCATATGACCCCAGTCAAGCGAATCTCTTTATTACAAACTTTCATCAACAATCGAAGCTTACACACGAATGTCAACCTGAATGCCGCTGTCAACCCGCAGAGACTGTCCAAAAGTGATCTTGAGTCTAACAGCCGTAGAGCTTCTTTTGAACAGTCTCTGCGGAGAGAAAGAAGCAAAACTGCGGCGCGAGTAAAAATCTCTCACCAGAAAGCCGTGCACTTAAAGTGGAACATCAACTTTCAGAGGGTAATTGAGACGCTCAACACCCTCTTGACGACAGCGTCTCAATTACCCTCTCGAAGTTGCTCTTGGCGTGGACTTTAGTGAGGGTCAGGGCGCGGAGGGTCTCAACCACGAAGGTCAATTGGTCGAAAAAAGGCGGGAACTGCCAAGCGGAGGCCGAGTCCCCGGCTCGGTCAGACACTTGCAGTGAAGGCCGGGCGATGACCCATGACGATTACTGGCCCAATTGCGAGCCGGACGACGAACCGGGCGACGGGGCACGGTGGTCTCGCCTCGCTGTTCGGTTCAGATTGACCCGCCGGTGGCTTACAGTCTAGTCTATCTTGGCTTGTGTTGATATAAACACTGTTTACGGCAAAATTTCATGACTGAGACCCTCGCGAGTATTTGCCCTCATTTAGCTACATCTCATCCGTCTCACCGAAGCTGCTCCTCTCCCCTACTTTGCGCCACCACCTAACCAGTCTTCAATTTTCCAAAAGTCCCTCCTCACCCTTCCCCTTCACCAAACCACCCCACAACGCCCTACTTCCCCACATACCCCTCCCACCCAACCTCGTCCAACCTCTCCACCTTACTCATAACCTCCCTCTCCGCATTCTCCGCATACTCGGTCACCTTTTTCGCCAAGGCGGGCACGAAGGCGCCCAGGATGCGGACGGCGAGGAGAGCGGCGTTGGTCGAGTTGTTGATCGCGACCGTGGCTACGGGGACGCCGCGCTGGTGGGGGGGGGAGGTAAAGGAGAGGGAAGGTAAGGGAAGGGAAGGGAAGGGAAGGGAAGGGACGACATCAGCACGACAGGAGAGGAAAGACCCACGCGGCCCCCCCTCCCCACCCCCACCCCCGCCTCTCCCAGCAGTAACTTACCGGCATCTGCACAATCGAATACAGCGAATCCACCCCATCGAGCACCCCCAACTTCACCGGCACGCCAATCACGGGCAAACACGTCAACGCCGCAACCATCCCCGGCAAATGCGCGGCCCCCCCCGCGGCAGCAATAATGGCCTTTATACCCCTCTCATGTGCCGTCCGGGCGTATTCGACCATCCTGAGGGGCGTGCGGTGGGCGGACACGATTGAGATCTCGAAGGGGACGCCGAAGGTAGTGAGGATGTGTGCGGCGGGAGTGAGGACGGGGAGGTCGGAGTCGGAGCCCATTATGATGGAGATAAGGGGGGTGAGGGAGGTGAGGGGGGTGGGTTGGGTGAGGGGGGTGCCGGCGGTGGTTGTGGTTGTGGGGGAAAGGCGGGAAGGCGAGAGGATGGCGCTGACCCGGTCGACGACTTGGGACATGGTGTCCCCCGTGACGGTCACATGTCCCATCTTCCTACCCCTCCTGCACTCCTTCTTTCCGTACAAATGCACCGCGGCCCCGGGAACACCCATCGCGCTCGCCACGATCTGCTCCACCTCCTTCATCCCCCCGTCCCCGTCGGAAGACCCGACGATATTGTACATGGCCGCCGCCCCGACTTTAAGTCCGCACGCTCCCAAAGGAAGACCCAGGATGGCCCGCAGGTGGTTCTCGAATTGGGAGGTGTGGCAGGCCTCGATGGTGTAGTGGCCAGAGTTGTGGGGGCGGGGGGCGATTTCGTTGAGGAGGATGGTGCCTTGGTGGTGATTCGTAGGGAGTAAGGGAGAGTGTAGTGGGGTGGAGGGGAGGGGTGAGGTTGTTCGTGAACGAAAAAACAGGCAACGACTCCACGTCACTCGGCTCCGCCAGTCCTCGTTCGTTCCGTCTCGGACCCTAAACTCACCATCTTTCAACAAAAACAGCTCCACGCCATACATGCCCGCCCCGTCAAAGCACCCGACAGCCTTCTCGGCCACACCTCTGGCCTTTTTGGCAACAAGGCCGTCCACTTGGGCCGGGGCGAAACACAGGTCCAGAATCGAATTCTTGTGCACCGTCTCGACAACCGGGTAGGACGCCAACTGTCCGTCCAGTCCACGCACAACCATGACGGCCATCTCTTTTACAAAGGGCACCCATTTCTCAGCGTACAGGGGTGTGGGCTTCCCGACAGAGGACCCTAACTTTGACATGGCACCGTCCACGTCCGCGGCCGACGCGACGACGGCGTTGCCCTTCCCGTCGTAAGCGAGTGTCCGTGATTTGAGCATGTAGGGGTACCCGAACTCCTCCCCCACGGCCACCGCATCCTCCCTCGATTCCACCCTCCGAAACGCCCCCAATGGCACTCCGTGGGAGTTCAGCAGCTCCTTCTGGGCAAACTTATCCTGAATCGTCCTAATGGTGTTCGGACTGGGCTGAATGTCCACCCCTGTGTTTGTCTTGACCACATCGGCCAGCGCTTCCGCATTGACGTGCTCGATCTCCACCGTCACGACGTCCACGCTCTTTGCCAGCTCTGCGATCTTGGCCGGATCCTTGAAATCGCCCACGACATGGCCTGCGAATCCGGACACGTGACGTGCGGGTGCGTCGTGCGCGTCGAGGACGAGCAGTTTTATGCCCAATCGGTGCGCGGGGTCCATCATCATGCGTCCCAGTTGGCCCCCACCGAGGACGCCGACTCTCTTCCCGCGTGGATTCGGTGCGCTCATGGGTTTGGGTGCGGGAATGGGAGATTTCGCGTCAGGTTTTTCTCGTGGCGCAGAGCTGCGGTTGCTGTGCCCTCAAAGGGTTTTTCTCATCATCTCACGTCAGTCGTCTGCCGTAAGGTTCTTATTTGATAGAGGCTTTTATAAATACTATGTACTTTCTTTCCAAACCCCATATCCTCCAAGCTTATGGCAACTTCCACCTCATCCAATTACCACTGATTTGTTCACCGTGATCGCTTCTGTCCACTCTCTGACACACAGTGCTGCGAGGTCCTTCAAACTAATAGAAAAAAAGAAGACTAGTTGATCGTCAGTCAAGTTGGATTCTCCCAAAAGACGTCAGGGCCTTAGCCTGCAGTGACAACAGGTGGCAACTATCGGCACTTCCATGTCAGCTGGACTCAAAATGAGGCTCTAATACTTCGTTCAGATGCCAATTGACCCCTCAGCCGCTATGCTTTATTTGCATTCTGTTCGTCGATATCAATCGTGCCGTGCTTGATGCTTTCTGTTCCGGCAATGGCTCTTGGCTCAACCGATCCACGCTCACCGTTGACGTCAATTCAAAAAAAGCTCGACACTTTTGCTCTTCTATCAAACGATGTCCGAAAAAAAAAATTCGCAAAACGGGATACCTAATACTACCTTTGCCACTGCCGGCCACGTCATGTTGACTTTCGCTGATCGGTATCAGGCTCTTGTGGTAGTCGCTGCCCATGTTGTGCAGATTCCCACATCGAATTCATCGCGGTCCCTCGATCCCTTTGGCAATTGGCACTACCCTCCAACTGCAACAAGTATTACTGAAAGCAACAGAGCAGCACAGAAAACGCCCATAGTATATGTAGCCATGGCGTTTGGATTAGAAGGAGCTTGTTTTGCTGGTCCTGAAGAACCGATCTTTGGATACAATCACCTAGTCCGGAATTCTTATGGACTCCAACTGCCAAGACTGTGGCTGGAAATTGTCATTCCCGCAGCATTAACATCACAAAAAGAATCGCAGTGATAACGTAAGTGTGAGAGGAAGAAGCTTGAGGTGTTTCTGCTGTTTATTTACTTGCACGAAGATGTTGAAAAATGAAAACTAGCAAGTGTCAAGCGTCCAATCTCTGTCCAATACTTACCAAGGCAGACGTCGTCAACTGGATCCTTGGATGTAACAGCCTGCACTCATTCAGGTCAATATGCTTGCGTCAGAGCAGAGCCCAGAGGATTGTACAGAATCACTCTGGCGGTTCATCTTAGCAAAAAAAAAAAAAAAAACTTACTACAGTAGTATAGTACAACCTTGGAAACTAATGCCCCATGAAGAAAAGTTTGAAATTAATAAGAAATTATGCTGTGATTACAGGTAATTGTGGGCGCCTGTGTGACAATAGTTGAGGAACACCGCTGACGCTTTCTCTTCTTTGGAAAATGTACAATCGGCAACGACCAAAATTGCTAACATCGTTTCATTTTTCAAAATGTCTCACAGGTAGCTCGCTTGACTAAGCGTGAGATGCGAGACAGCAAATGACTAGGCGGGAGAGGTGTGATCAGCGGTCGGGTGCCAAATGCCATAACCTTTTGGTGATTGTGAACAAGGCCAAAACCCATTTCGCCACGGCAAGGCCCTAGGCCCAGCTGGTCACGAAACCGTGATCTAAATTTTCATCAGTAAGCGCCTCAGCACTAAGGCCGACTAGCACTTAGCGGGCATCGAAGCTGAGAACAGAGGGGGAGAAGGGGAGAAGAGCGTGCTCATTTCTCAAGAAAACTGCTGCGCATCTGCAGTCATCCTGTTTGGATGAGGGTGTGCCCACGGCAGTTGCGCCATTCCACTACCACCGAACTAACTATGGATTGTTCTGTTCTACTCTCTGCTCCAGTCACAATAACCTTGCGAGACCCGTATTAAAACTAACGTTTGCAAGAGAGCGCGTTTACCGTCGGGTAAGTTGGATTCTTCCAGAGGAGTACAAGCCTCCAGCGACAAGACGGCGGGAAATCTGACAGCCCTTCCATGTCAGGTGGACTCAAAGGACACTTCAATAACCTTTTCAGATACCAACTAGCCCCTCGGCGGTCTGCTTCCCTCGCAATATCCTTGTCTTCACTTGCGACGAGCAGTAAATTCACTTAAATGTGTTTTTTGGAACTGAGAGAAAGGTGGAATTGGTCAAGAAAGCGAGAGGGCGTGATGAGGCGAGCGGCTTTCATAGAAGAGCCTTGAGTGCTAGGAGGAAGATCAATGGGTTCATGTTGAAGTGTGGCCAGATTTGTATAATAATCGCAGTCTTTCAATTACCAAGTCCTCATTCCTCGTTGTGTATTTGAGTGATGGACCGTGCAAAAACATTTTACGTTCCTTCTGAAAACTGCTTTCCTATATCCAGTGGTGAACTCAAGAGTCTAACAACACCAAACTTGAACATTGTCACCGAGGAGACTCTCCACTCCCAACTCCATCCAAATCAAATCCGCTCTCGGAACATTATGAAGCACGCCCTCATGCCCCTTCTTCACAGCACTTCGTATCATGCCGTTGCTATCCATCCCCGCTCTGGCGGCGGTATACTCTGCAGCAGGACCTCCTCAACATCTGCACTGCGCCGCTCATTTGCATACACCAAAAGCGCGAGCACATTACTATTTGCACGACGCAGGCCAGTTGCATAACCAAAATCCAAATCTTGACGCCAATTTTGTACTGGAAATGTTGTAAGAGAAGTCGCGTTGTGTGGGCATGCCCATTATCAACAGCAGCATGCAAGGTTCGTAATTTGAAATCCACAGCACCTCGCGCAAGCAGCAACCGCATTGAGCCATTCTGAGCATACGTTGCAGCACGCACGAGTCCAGACGTGTCAGGTGGCACACCATTGTCAAGGAGCGCAAGAAGACAAGGAATCTTTCCAATCCAGCAGCCAGCAATAAAGCTTCATGTCCACTTGTTGCCCCCCATTCCATTGAAAGGGTAGCCACCTCATCGTGGCTGTTCAATGTAGCCTGGGCGATGGCCTGTTCGTTCTGTCTGTCATTGAGATCAACTCCTGCTTCCAAAGGACACAGCACGGAGTCAACATGGCCGGCTCTGGCGGCACGTACGAGGGGAGTGTGTGTGTTCTCATCAGTGGGAGCAGTGACATTAGCGTATCGGCACAAAATCCTGAGGACGCCAGCTGTTCCACGTAATGATTCGTTGAGCAGGGCTTCCTCGGGGGTTGGGAAATGTTGCAGCGAGCGAGCAGCTATGCCAGCCGGGTTGGAGAATATGTCGCGCAGGCGACGATTAAGAGCGCGCGTCGGAAGAGCGAGCCGATGGGTGGGACAGAAGAGGCCAATTGGTTCGATGATTTCGGTCGGGAGGTGAAGAAGCGGGAAAGGGCGGACGTCAGAGGAGCGCTGAGGAGAGTGTGAGAGAGTCATGAGAGAGGAAAATGTGGATGGATGCGTTACAGCTGGCGAAGGGAGAGATATGAAGGTAATCCGGCAAAATATGAATTCTGCCACTACAGACACAGGAAGACTGTTGAACCCAAAATTATAGAGTGAAGTTTAGATCTTTCATTCCACCAAGACGTTTAACTATTTACTGTCTATTGGTGACGGGCAGGATGAGCTACGACTTTGGGATTGTCTCGGCCCACGACCCGATATCGCCCAGAAAAGTATGCGGTCTCCAACGCTGAAGCTTCCACTGATTCCCAGCCTTGACATATGTGTGCTCCACGTGTGCCATGCTGTCCCACACCGAAACGGTTCCGTCCTTCATCTTCTTTTCGTGACACGCACGGATCTGCCAGTCCCCCTTTGCTTCACTTTCTCCAGTGCGCGTGAACGATACGCCACCAAGAAGATGTTGTGTTTTTACTACTCGGTGTGAGTGTTGCTTCAGCAGATGACGGAAAGGTTGTCGCATCGTCCCAGCACTCACATTGAGGATGACCCAAAATAGACGGATTAAAGAGCTTTCCAAAAACTTCTGCGGGGTCGCCTTTGATGGCTTCACCGCCTTCATGCAAGGAAGAGTAGTCTGCGACCACTTCTGGTGCTGCAATCGGGAGGAATGTCGCTAAATCCTATGGATCAAGGGAAGTGAAACTCCGTTCCACTTTTCGAGACTTTGTTTCAGCTCGCCTTTGTGTCCCAAGCTCTGGCCCATTTGAACGTGATCTCGCGCAATTGTCGCTCATCATCGAATGTGTTTGAGAGATCCTTGCCGTGGGCGGTGTCCTCCTGAGCAGCTGGCATCGTTGAGTAGCGGCCAGAGATGTCTTTGTGGAAATCTAAGAAAGCAAGAAGACTCTACATTCGGTGGGAGACAGGTGATCGGGCCCATTACAGAAGCGGCGTCGGCTTTTGTATTCACCCGCCCACGAAGCGGGCAGCGAAATAATCCACGACGTAGCAAATAGCAACTAATATTTACATCGCATGAATAGTCCGCTTGTTCCTCCTCTCCCGCCCCTTCGTCCACATTCATCTTATCTTGATCCTCCTAAGCTTCCACAACACCAACCTTCTCCATTAACTGCCGCTCCATCTCCTCGGCCTCGCTTTCGGAGACAAGCCGTTGAGGACCTGCAGAGATGGAAGGAAAGAACACGTCAAAGCGGAAATGTCGCATTTCAGCAAAGTGAAACCAAACTCACCTTTGAACCATGTTCGGGCGCTCACGATCTATAAATAGTGTCAAGCGAATGTGAGAAACGCGAAAAAAAACCCAGGAAAACGACTGAAATGGCGAGCTTACCCATCCAAACGCGGAGACAAGAGTCACGAACCCAACCATGACCGGCGTGTACTACAAGTGGTGGACCACATAGGTATTAGTGCACCAAACAACTGAAGTCCACACAATCCCACAATACTCACGTTGAAATTTTGCGCTTGCACAGGATATGCCGTCGGCAAGCACAAGCAAGCGAACACCAGCCCGATCCACGCCAGGAAGATAAGCGATAGAGGTGTGTTGAAGTGCCCGAGATGCCATGCACCGCGCTTGAATGAGGAGCCCGCAATGAAAACCCTGCGTGGTCACCAGTACGGAGTGGTGTAATAGCGACGTCAATAACAAACATCCACGGAAGTAAGAACGAAGAGTGCAACCTACCTCCCAATCACCGGCATCGCGTAACTCGTATTCGTACAAATCGCCGACGTGGCCACCAACGCATTGAACGCTACCGTGCTGCCTAGGATGGGAAGGACGCATAGGAACGCGATCAGTGCGCAGAACAGAACCGCGCGGGTGGGAATCCCCGAGGAGGAGGTTTTGTACAGGTAGGAGGAGAAGGGGAGGACTTTGTCGCGAGCGACCGCTGGTGGGGTGGAGTGGGAGTGAGGGAGCGGCGAGTTGGTGATTGGAAGGTGGAACAGGATGACAGGTGAGTGTGATGTACCGTATGTGACACGACTGGCAGACGTCAGTCCTGCAGCGGCTCCGTTGAGGGATCCAATCCACAGCAGGACGAGAAGAGTGATCGCGCCATTTTCGCCAATGGTCTGTTGTCGTGGAGTGACAATTGTATGAGTGTTGGGAGCGGAGCGATTGCCCAGGAATTGAAAGTGAAGAGACCTACCTGGATCCAGAATGATGCCACGGGCATTGGGTACGTGTACGAGATGATATCGTCGAGGTCTTGGACTGTGTAGTTGATGCGTTTGATTTTCTTGCATTGAAATGTTGCGTGTATTCTCTGAACGATAGATCACCACCCACCGCACGCCAAAAACAGAAACACCTGAGGAATGGAGAAAAAGAGCGACACGGCAACAGACATCCACATGCCCCTTGCTGCTGCTCTTGACGCGTCCTCGGTTTCTTCGGCAACGTGGGCGCTCGTGTCATATCCCGTGAACGTGTCTAATGGTTCGACCGAGGCCGGGGTGAGGTCACGCAAAGTCTCAAATCGCAAGTCACCACTCACACGCCGGCGACAACAGCGCAATCATCCAACAATAAGCGTCGTTGAACCCCGTAACGTTGACGAACGTTGTGAAGAAGGGCGATGACTGGAACGAGGGCGCTTTGGCGGGGATCCACGTCACGTAGAGGATGTATTGGATCAGGATGAAGACGCTGCAGAAGCGGAAGAATTGTTTGAGGACGTAGACTGTGCGTGGAAATGGGTGGTGATTTTGGGTGTTTTGAGGCGAGGAGGGAAACGCTTGTCTTCAGCAAGTCACGTCACACACGAGAAAAAGACCCGCTTCCCTTGCACTGCTCTTTCCACACCGCCCGACGTCCGCCCCCCGCCAAAAACGCACCGTTTGTCAAATTAATCATCGCGGAATATGCAATACACCCGCAGCAAAGCAGCACCTGGTGCCACGGCTGCGAAACGTATGTTGGGTCGCGGATCATGATGGCCGACGTCAGCAGCAGTGTCGCAGACTGGGCTGTGCTGGGCACTGCAACGATCCAGGCGCACCAGTTCCACCAGGCGGTGAGCCAGGAGAGGAGAGGGCCGTGCTTCTCACCGCCAAGGCGGGCGGCCCAGAACTGGGTATGGGGGGATGGAAGAGAGTGAGGGAGAGAGTTCGTTGGGATACCGCCACGGGGGGAGGCGAGCAAGCGACGTACGTAGATGCCTCCAGCTGTCGGCATGCTGGAGCATATTTCGGCAAGGACGAGGGCACCAATGAGACCGAGGGTGCCACCAATCAGCCAGGTAACCCACACTGAGAAGTGAAATCGTGTCGTGGCGGGTGTATGGCGTAATCATAAAAATTACGTTACCTGCCAATGGACCACCGGTGGACAAAGAGTAACCGAAGAGGGCAGGAATGGTGCCATAAAAGCCCACTGCGACAAGAGGAGATGTAATTTGTCAAGATTCAAGACATCTTCTTGTTGAAATCGCTGATGCATGCTCACTTGCTGAGAATGATGCGGCGAAATTCTCAAAGACGCCGAGAGCTCGGGTGAAGCTGATGATGCGAAAGTGAAACAATGTGCGGCGAGGGACTATTTGATACATGGTTTGGATCGAGGAAGAAGGGTCGATTCTCACTCTTGGTAGCTGCAAGTGTTTGTGCAGGTCAGCAAGAGAAAGCGACACAAGAAAGAGCCGACGCCACTCACTATCCGAGCTTCGCCAGTGCAATCGCATCCTTGTCCAGCGTAATTGCGCCCATCGTACTTCCAGTCGATTGAGTGTGCCAGCTGGGAGAGAAGAAGTCGCCCGGTTTGACCACAGTGCACCTGAATGTCCCTCCAGGGTTCGTCTGCATCCGTTGCAGTTTCGCTCTCGCTCAATTGACCTGATGCCATGATGGTGTTGAAATATGCTTGGCGATACCTGCATGTGCTGTTTGCATCCAACTTTTATCGGCATTTTATCGGCACGTGTTGAGTTCGTCACGATGTTCGGCGAAATCACCTTTTTGCGGACGATGAGGAGCGGGGGTTAGCACCAAATCGTTAGTTTTGGAGAACTGCAGAGCCGTGTTATTGCTACCTAATGATTCTTGGCCACAACCGTCGTCTCATTTTGGATTCAGATGTAAACAAAGGCGTGCTTTACATTGTGTTATTCCTCTTTTGCACTTCACTCTTCATTTTCAAACACACACACAAGCAAGTTTTGAAAAGAAGCACACACACCACCGTTGACCCATTGCATGACCCTCTCAAAATTGGTATCTCCTGAGGTCAGTTCTCTCTGCGCTGGCCAAATATCAGCCTTTTGACCTCATCTGAATCAGCACAGTCAGTGAAGTATCTCTAGATTCCAAAAATGGTCTGTCAAAAAAAACTTGATGAACTTATAATGCCATCTATGCATAACAAGAATAAACTCCCCCCCCCCTCCCTACCTGCACACCTCTGTTTATTGATCACAATAGTGGGTTTCAAAATTGGCTATAACTGGTTCTCTGGAATGGCACATTGCACCTTCAGAGGGCATTTGAGCATTCTCACAACTTTTTGCACTTGGAACCCCCCAGAACCTTCCAGCACTGTGCAGTGCACAAAATTGTTTCAAAAACAACCTGCACCATTAATCCAAAACCCTACACCCAAAACTTGAGCAGTAATTTGTTGCCTTCCACATAAATTGAAGTTTTAAGTGGAATATAAAGATGGTGAGGTGGCATCATCTTCCACCTGAAGTGGTAGTCTACTTGTACACTGTGTAAAATGAAGAACATGAAGTGACATCATCTTCCATCACTGAATGCACATGAACAGAAGTTCAAGTAAAGACCTCTTTGCATACAACAGACACAAATCAGACTATCTGGATTTTTTCTGTAAGTTGTGCCCAAAATTAACACATCCACTTCTGAACTTCAGTCTCTTAGCATGCAGCACTACAAAGCTCCTAAACAATTCTTAACAGTTGAATTCACAAGGCAAGAAATGTAGCATGTTGTCATCTTGCGCATATCATATTTTGGCACAGAATGTTGGCTGAGTATCCTGTAACAGCATGCACTTGGTTGCAATATTGACAAAGAGCTGATTTGTAAGTGCAATTAAGAGACAACAGGCCTAAGTAATCCAACTGCCTTAAAATACTGCACCGAAACCTGATAGTATTGAATTGTGTGTAATATTCAATAGTAGAGAGGTTGCGCAGCACATTTTATTTTCACAATTGTAATTTGGAAAATGAAATTCAAGCCCGCACCTTGCGCCAGCCCAGCACACACAAATCCGGCGCACACCAAACCATGCAAGACAATTCGTCTGACTCGTCCGATTCTGACGCGGGGACACGTGCTGCGATGCAATCGAATAGGAGGCGCCGGCGTATGGCGGTGTCGATCCTCCTCTCCCAGCTGGAGCGGATGATACCACCGGAGA
>KQ965788.1:194104-286942 GCA_001574975.1 Gonapodya prolifera JEL478
ACATGGGCTCACCACTCAAATCATTGTCCAAACCGTCCCCAGCCTTGTCCATCCTGATTTCTTGCACGCAGCGAGCCCTGGCACCAGTAATAGCAAAACGAATGTAATTGATGGCGTTCTGGCGTGAAACAGATGTCCGATAGGTTCCAGTGAGCCCAATCGGACACCACGTTTGCAGGTGACAGATGACGGTCAGCATTGAGAAACTGGACCGATGAGAATTGCCAACCTTGGCTCACCTGATGAATATCCAAAAATCGCGAATTTCCGTCGCCGTTTCCGCAAGGAAATCGATGATTGTGCGGACTCACAAATCGACCCCCGAGTTTGTGGAAATGCACAATTTATTCCCGCTGCCACTTTTCTTGTGTGCGTCAAAATTGTGAAAATAAAACTTTGCGCAACGTCTCTAGTAGACCACAAATTCAGCATTAAAAACAAGTCAGCTCAGAAATATTTTCACCATTGACACAGGATAACTTGATTTGATACCATGTTTTTTGATGCAAAATGTAGCAATACACCATTCCCAGACAGCAATGCTGTAAAATAACACTGCAGGTGATGAACGTGCCTGTAGCTTGAACCTGTTTGTCAGTATAGTTGAGCATTTTGAGCATTTTTTAATTCTAGACACAAGCTGATATTAAACCCAAAATTCTGCATCCAGCATCAAAATCATAAGTTGCAATCTGGTGTATTATACATGTAATGAACCTCTGAGTTGAAAAAAGGAACCAAAGTACATTGATATCATCCAGCTACAATTGTGACCATCACATATTTTCACTCAGTATGTTGTTGCAAAAGCTTTATGCTTAGCAGCTGACTCCTTTCTCACAACCAAGTGTCTGCCACACCAAAATTTCTGTGTATCTTTCAAATGATAAACAGTCTGCACTCTTAAACCATGTGCCAACAAAGTGGAAAATGAACAATATATACAAGTGTACCAGCCTCCAGTGCTTCTATTTGCATAATATGGAAGTAGAACCAAAATTAGTCCAGACTCACTGCAGGTTAAGTAGTGATGACCAAGTATAAATGGATTTAACAAGTTTGGGTGTCATTTATGTCATGGGTTGGACTCCAGTATTCCACATGAAGTGACATCATCTTCAAGAAGACCACAAGGGATGCCAAAATAGTGAATTATGTGAAATAAGCATAGCAACATTTGCTCATAGGGTGTGACTAAAATGAAATTAAAACATAAGTCCTGTGCTATGTATTGAAGAAAGTACCAAGGCAAGGCAAGATGGTTGCCACCTTAAATTTTTATCAAAAAAGAATATCATACTCAATTTGCTGCAGCTTGAAGTTTTGCAGATGTTTCTCAGTCTGCAATAACCAACATCCTTATTAGAGCAGCTTCAACTTGCTTGTCTTCCTCTTTGAAAGCTTGCTACATCATTCTAGCTTAGTATATTAAGACCAAGCACTTTCCTTTGTATCAGAACAAGGAGGTGTTAGCTCAACTTGGCAGAGCATCTGATTCCAGATCTGTAAGGCTCAGGGTTCAAGTCCCTCACTCCTCAGCTTTTTCTTTGAACCAAGGGGCTCAAAATCTTCCACACTGTAGAGCAAACTTTGATATCCTCAATTTCAATTTTTGAGTTCAGAAGCTTTTACTTTTATTTTGCTATTCCTACATTACACCCAACAAAAGTTGCTTTACACATTGGAAGATTTCAAACTTGATTGACCAAGCCAAAATTATTGTCCGTAAATGGTCCTACCCTGATTGTCCATACCACTGCCCTTCTCTCCATCTGCCCCACAAATTCCTTCTCTGGTATCACAAATTTTACCCCATCCAGATGCTCTGGTGACAAAAGCACATCCAGCAAGATGCTACTATCTTTGTCCTCATGGAAAGAATGCTCAACACTGATAACATTACTTGACCAGCCAGGAGTAAACGACAAGTGTGCCTCCTCACCAAGCTGGTTGAGTGTGCGTTCAGGATGAACAAGCAATCCAACTTCCATACCACCCTCCAGGACAACTCTAGGCCACGTTACGTTCATAACTGACAAACATGAACGTGGCTCCTCCATGATAGACACATAAAACCAATAAATGTCCTGACCATTCAACCTCCCTTGTTTTGTCACAACGCGGACTCCTCCTGCAACCAAATCAGTGCTCCCCTCTGGGCTCCTTGGGTACACCCTTGTCCCGTATACTCCCTCCCCATTGATTGAAAGCCACCGATGCAAACCCTTCAATCTCAGCTCCTGCACTGATGGCAAGCTCCCGTCTGCCTTGGGACCAACGCCAAGCAGCACGTTTCCTCCCTTTGCAACCACGTCAACGAGGTCCTCTATGAGCTGCGCCGTTGTTGAAACAATACCTTGGGATCCTGTGATGTCGCCATCTTCCATGCGATTGTAACCAAAAGAAAAGCCGACACCATGACACGTCTCCCATTTACGAGAGGGAATGGTACGGTAGCGCGTGTACTCAGGCGTGATGAAGTCACCCTCGTACGTCTCATCGTTGCTCAATCTGGGAGCTGCACTGGCAAGGTCTAGCTGCATGAACCACCGATCATTCACCAATCCGTGCGGTACCTTCCTGAAATAGTCGTTGAGCAGTCGTGGAACAAATGCTGAAGGGGGCGACGAGGGATATGTGATGTCACCCTTCAGAGTTCGGGAAAGAACCAGCGATCGAAGTATAAGTTGGTGATAACGCGGTGCGATTAATGTGCAACAAGTCGCACTCACCCACAACACGTCCGGTTTATACCTGTTCACAAGTTCCCTCACGTGCTCATCCGCCCACGACGCATATTCAGCACTCTTTGGAGGAAGCGGTCCCCACGTATTCACATCCCTCCCCATCTCGAAGCTCCAATCGAAACCGCCGCTGTAGTAGAGACCAACTTTGAGTCTCTGATGGTGCGGCACTGGCGTACGAGGGTTCCGAAAGGCCTTCATGAGACGGGATATGAGATCGTTTGGGGGATGCGAGAGGTGAGGGGGGAGTTGAGGGTGCGGGGATGATGGTGGGAATAAGGTATATCCGTCGTGGTGTTTCGCTGCCAGAAGAGTCTCGTCATTATGGGAAGCCACACTGGCCCGTTGTATCATTGCGATCACTCACTTGTGACAACAACATATCTCGCTCCACTCCACCTGAACCATTTCTCCCACACACTGCCATCCCACGAGCGAGTCTCGTTTGCGAAGATCGGGGCAAACGTTTCGTAGTAGTCAGCGTCAGGACCGTAGGTGGCCGCGTGGTGCTTGGAGGTTAACGAATCGGGGAGCGTTTGGGACCAGAGATACCATTCGGCGTAGGGGTTGTTTGCTGGAGCGGCGGCGGTGAGCTTGGTGGAGTGGGAAAGAGTGATGTAAACTCACTGAACCTGGAGGGATGATCGAATGTGATGGTTGGAATTGTGGCAACAGAGACGACATAAGAGCCTTCACGAACCAGTCTTTCCAGTCAGGATTCGATCCGAACTTTCCTGAAGGAGGTGCCCAGCCGGGAACTAGAGTGGGGCATGAACCGTGATTATTACAAAGTGGAGTCAACGCAGGTTCGTTTCTTTAGTATGTCTCAAAAAAGATATCAAGACCTCCCACACGCTTCGCACAAAGTGCAGCGTGCAGATTTATGTCGTTTAGCTCTCGAGTTAGGACAATTTATCCATTCGATCGCTCAATCTTTCCAATCCGTCCCAACGCCCGCTCCGTACGCACCCGAATACAACCCCCAATGGACAATAATCCCAATCTTGGCGTCATCGAACCACGGATCCACAGGCCTGTCCGCCGGAATGGGAGCGTCCAGGTCTGGCTGGTGCCGAGCCGCGTTGGAGGAGAGCATTGGCAAGTCGAGCAGGGAAAAATGTGATAGTGTGGCAGTGAAGAGCCCGAGGAGGGCGACGAAGGATATCGTGGAAAATGGGGATAGCATGAGAGGTTGGAACAGGAAAGTTTAGCCGGAGCTGCAAGTTGTCTGAACAGAAAATGGGCATCTATTGTAGCAGCAGAGCGGCAATAAAATTTCGTCTACCACTCTCAAAGCGGCATTACTTCTTCAACAATCCAACCACACCTTCTCCCGCCAACGCCTCGATCTTCCCCTGGTCGTACCCGAGAATCTCGGTGAGCACTTCCGCCGTGTGCTCACCCAGACGAGGAGGCGCGCGTCGGATGGTGGGAGGAGTGTGCGAGTAGCCTACGGGGTTGGCTGTGGGGCAGACGGTGAGTGTTGAAGGAAACAGCAGAGTCAGAGAAGGCCGGACGACCCAACTCACCGACGACTTTGATGGGCCCGAACGACTCGTGCTCCACCTCTTGCACCAGCTTGAGGTGCTTGACCTGATCATGCTCGAACGTCTTCCTTATATTGTTCACCGGCGCATACGTGAACTGCACGCGCTCCTTATGGAACAAATCCAGCCACTCCTGCGTGGTCCTCTGCCTAAAAATATCCTCCATCATCGGCAAGAGCACGTCCCTGTGCGCAACTCGGGACTCGTTATCCGCGAACCGGGGTTCGTTTGCAATATCGTCGCGCCCGATTAGGCGGAGGAACGCGACAAACATGTGGTTGCTCGGCATCCCGACGACGACGCTGCTGTCCTTGGTTGGGAAGCTTTGGTACGGTACGATGTTGGTGTGTGCGGTGCCGAAGCGGGAGGCTTCGAGACCGCCGATGAGGAAGTTGGAGGCGATGTTGGCGAGGGCGGCGGTCTGAGGTCGCGCGGATAGGGTGAGTAGCGATTAGTAAGACATTTATCCATTGCAGTTCTTGAAAGCTGTAGGTGACTCACTTGTGACGCGAGAAGACTGCAGTCGATGTGCTGTCCACGGCCCGTCACTTGTCGCGACATCAGTGACGCCAAGATGGCACCGTGGGCGTACAAGCCCGTTGTAATGTCGGTAATAGCAACGCCGACTTTCACGGGAGGTCGGTCGGCCTCTCCTGTGATGTGCATGAGACCGGCTTCGGCTTCAATCTACGATTTGCAGTTGGGACGAAAGTGCCACAGGTGTCAGATGTGGCCAAACGGCTACTCTCGGGGAGTACGTACCAAGACATCGAATCCAGCACGATGCGAGTGAGGCCCGGTTTGGCCGTATCCCGTGATGGAGCAGTAGACAATCCCGGGATTGACTTTCGACATGGATTCGTAGTCAAGTCCCCATTTCGCAAGAGCTCCTAAACGAGCGAAAAACATCAATTACGATGTAAACATTTTAGAATCACTAATTCGATCAGGCCATCGACTCACCCGGGACGTAATTCTCCACCAACACGTCGCAGCTCTTTGCCAAGTCCTTGACAATGGCCTGCGCCTTCTTTTCCTTCAAGTTCAAAACCACAGACCGCTTGTTCCTGTTCACGCACATGAAGTAGGCGGCGTCCCGCTCGGACTGGTCAGCCGATAGCAAGAACGGAGGTCCCCATCGGCGAGTTTCTGTTGAAACAGAACAACCATTGTCACACGATGGAAGGAGCGACACGATAGGTTAGCTCTTCCATGGCGAATTCAGGCGAGCGTGTCCCCTTTACTCATTTGAGGGCATCGGCCCGTGTGGTGAAGCCGGCCGGCCCGTGACACACTCACCATCGCCAGACGGAGCCTCGATTTTGACCACGTCGGCTCCAAGATCTCCCAGAATTTGCGTGCAGTACGGGCCTGCCAGAATGCGTGTCAGGTCCAGGACTCTAATTCCCTTGAGGGGCAACGGCGGCGGAGATGCTTCCGTCGAGAACTTCCGTCGCGGAGATGGGACCGCGCATCGGGGGGCGAGAGGGAGTGATGCTGGGACGTATGCGGTCGCACGTAGCTGCAGGGACAGAGAGAAGCTGCGTTGTGCCATTGTGGAAGGAAAGGAACCAAACTTTATTGTACCGGAAGAAAAGTCGGTGCTGCGGTCAGTAAATAGTTCATCCGAGTTTGTCATGGCGGGAAGGAGTTCTCCTGCTCCGCTTTACTTTCCCCTTGCTGCTTGTGCTCCCAAAAGATTCCGGAGTATTTGCTTTGCCATAGTGGAAGGAGAGTGTTGTAAATACAGGTTTCCCTATGTACACTTTTGCATGCTTTACTGCATAGTGGTATGTTCGGACGCGAAGACGTAGCATCATCTTCTAAACCTCAGAATGGTAGAAGCCAATCGATTGTATGTGCTGCTTGGGCCGATTCAAATCATATTCGGAGAACCTGTTTCGATAGTCAAGACACCGACACTCCGAAAAGCTCTCGACAATCTTAAGAGATGCAGTCTTTACACCTGTTTGTAAAGTGGAGTTTCCATGGTCCAAATTACACGACCACAACGTGCAACGGAGGCCCACCACAATGCCCACGGTTCCCGGCGCCGCCGATGTCGATGCGCTTCTCCAGAAGTACGAACAAGGCTTCTACATTCCGTTCGAGAAACTAATAGCTCCGGCTGCTCGATGGAGCGAGCTGTTGCGGGGGAAGAAGGGGGCGGTACCAAAGGACAGGCCCTCGTTCGCGCTGTACGAGGCGGTGGCCCTGGATCTTGATGTGAGACTAACGATTTGACGAATTTTGAAGGATCTGTAACGTCTCTCGCCCCACAGCTGCGAGTGGTGGTCGACTTCACGAGGTTCGCTCGATTCGATGTTTCGAACGAAATTGGAATGGTTCACACTGTTTTCTACTAAATACCCTCCAGAAATCCAGTAGAAACCATCGAGAACAGCGAACGCATAGTGATTTGCGGATACGTACGAGCTCCACTGCGCGTCGCTGAACTTCCAGAACCAGACCCTCCAGACGGGTGGAACCCCACCAAACTCAAGGCCATCACTGGAGGTGCGTTCCTTGTTGCCTGTACTGTCCACTCAAATTCTTGTACAGATGTCGTTACAGAGCGGTACAAGAAGTACCAGAAGAACGCCAAGTGGATCTCGCCCACCGTACCGTCGGCTCTCCCGGTGTGCATCCGATTGACGGAGATCAGCACGACGCGAACGGACCCGATCCCTGCAACGAAGATGAAAGTCCAGATATGGTTCACGGCCGGAGAAGAAGCTTGGCTTCTTGTTGAAGTGAGTTCGGCATGGGAGACTCTCTTGCGATTGAACAATCCCCATCGTAACTGAACGGACGTGGCTTTCAGTCTGCGCACCGCGCCGCAGAGAAGTCATTCCGCGATATCGAAGTAGCAGCGTCGCTCTCTGCACACATCTACTTCGCCCGGCTCAAACTCGCAAAAACCCACCCGGACGGAATCGCACCATGGGACGTTGTTCTCGTGGAGGCCGAGCGGCTGTACCTCGCCAGCCGTACAGAACCAGAGACTGCGGACCCGGACTCGCTCCTTGTCAAAACACAGGCCCGGTCGTTCAGACGGTTCGTTGCGTGGGACCTGGAGAACTTGGGCTGCTTTGCCTCTAACCCGCAGACAGTAAAGAACGGTGTGGATGTGTCCAAATTGGGCTTCGTGAGTTTTCGAAGCTTCAAAACAGCGGTCGCTGAACTTTTCCTGGCTCGCGCGCCGTTCTGACACGACCCGCCCTGCTAGTTAAATGCACTTGATGACCTGACGTACAACGATTTTGATTTACCTCTAGATGCCGAATCCCTTGCCAGGCGACGGGATCGACGTAAAAGAGGCTTGCTTACCGCTCAAAATGTCGGTCGGAAGGACGACCCAATTCCCATTGTCGATACGGCGCCTGCGCCACAAGTACCATCGTCGGTGTGGACGGATGCACACTTGTTTCGCAATCCGCTGGAGGTGGAGGTGGAAGGATCGACACGGACACCGATTTTAGTGCCGCAAGTGGCCCTTGGAACGACGTGGCGGTGTCCCGTTCCGGACTGCAGTAGATCTTGGCTGGTGAATCGTCAAGTAAGTGACTCCTGTTACTCTGAAACCCGAATTGAGGTTGACTGCCGTCTTCGGACCTACTTTACCAGTCGACGGTTCTACCAACAATATTTTTGGTTGATCAACATATCAGAGAACATTTGCCTACCCTTTTGAACCAGTGGTCACATCAGAGATCGAAAGGCGATGACGAGGCTCGTGCGGGGATTTCAAATTCATTTTCGCTCGTATCATACCCATGTAAATATGTACTCTAGTCTCTGCTTCTCATTCTATCACGATAAGCACTCATATCCTGATAACGGCGGATTCCGGGGCCGCAGCTTCCTGCATGAGGGTAACGGTCCCTCGAATTCTCGCCGCCACAACTCTCCGACGTCGCGTCATCGCTCATCTTCCATCTTTCGTTGCTGCTGCCACCTTTGCGGGCCCAGTATCTCCTCGCAATCTCTGTGAACCTTTGACCGCGTCACGGACCCCGACACGTGCTTTTTGCACCTGCACATTTCCACATTCCCATCGCAAAACCGGGCCATCGCCGACGCGGAAGCCCTATCCTGCATCTTTACTTCACCTTAGACACAACGTAGACTCGGAATCGGCTCAGGGAGTGATGGCAGAACAAAACAAAGAAGGCGGTGCGGAATTCACCGCGAAGATCATCGATGGGAAGGCGCTCGCCTCGTGAGTTGTGGTGATGCTCCTTTGCTGCTATTTTTGGAGCGAGTTCGCGAGTTCGCGAGTTTACTCAAACGTGGCTACCTGCTTTCGACATGGATCATTTGCACCCAACCTACCGACAGCTCCGTCCGGGCGCGCGTGAAAACCGAGATTGCCGAAATCAAAGCCAAAAACTCTTCGTTTGCGCCGTCGATTACTATCGTTCAGGTTGGGAGTCGCGAGGACTCTTCAATTTACGTTCGGATGAAAGTTCAAGCAGCTACGGAAGTGAGTGGCCAAAAATTTTAATCGTTTTGAGTGAGATAGTGTGTGGAGGATGTGTGACCCTCGTCGCGTGGCCGAATATCTCCTTGTGGGTGGACATCTGCCACACTGTTACTCGTTGTGCTTGCGGGACCTGCTACTTCGGCGCCAAATCCTTCCGTTTTTCATAATTGAAAACTGGAGTGAAATCTCATGGGATCGTAACCTTCACCATCCAGGCCGGTATCAGCGCGACCCACACGAAACTACCAGACGATATTACGGAAGCAGCTGTGAGTCAAACGGAGTTGGTTCCCGTCGTCTGTCCATAATCCGACACACTTCTTTGGAATCCCTTGCTCCGCCTTGCTGCACCATGCTGAACCGCTCCTCACGACACTCAGCTTCTTTCTCTCATCCGTGACCTGAACGCTGACCCATCAGTTCACGGAATCCTTGTCCAGCTCCCCATTCCAGCGCACATCGATGAAGCAAAAGTAACCAACGCTATCGCTGCTGAGAAGGATGTTGATGGGTCAGTATGCTTCCCAGGTCCCATCATTGGTCGGGGTGTTGACTCGAAGTTTGGACATCACCCTTCCCTCCGTCCACCTTCAGACTTCACCCCGAAAATGTTGGAGAGCTCGGAAAGAAGTCTGGCAACCCTCTGTTTGTTGCCTGTACTCCTCTTGGGTGTATGGAAATGCTCAAGAGTGTGGGTTGTGACCCCAAGGCCAAAATCGCTGTCGTCATCGGACGGAGCAACATTGTCGTGAGTGATGCCCCCACGTTTGTTATCAATGTTTGGCCTTGAAACTTCGACTTGGCGACTACAGGGACGCCCCATGGCAGCCCTTCTCACAGCAGCGAATGCCACGGTCACAGTGTGCCACTCTCAGACACCGTCCCTTTCCCACTTTGTGTCCGCAGCGGACATTGTCGTGGCTGCCGCCGGTCATCCCAATCTTGTTCGAGGAGAGTGGCTCAAGAAGGGAGCGGTCGTCATCGATGTCGGCACCAACGCCGTGGAGGACAAGACGAAGAAAGCGGGTGTTCGTTGGGTCGGCGACTGCGCATTCGAAGAATGTGTCAAGGTTGCCGGCGCAATCACTCCGGTGCCTGGAGGAGGTATATTCAACTCGCACTACTCTTAAAGATTTCGTCACTAACCCGTAACCTCAATGGAGTCGGACCTATGACGGTTGCCATGCTAATGTCGAACGTCTTGACCTCCGCGAAGCGTTTTCTCACCCTCTCCACGACTCGGCCAGCTATGAGCTACCTCCCGTTAAAGCTGGAGACCCCGGTCCCGAGCGACTTGCAAATTGCACGCGCGCAGAAGCCCAAACATATCGCCTTGGTTGCAGAGGAAATTGGTGTCGCGCCTAGCGAAGTGAGATGAATCGTGGTTGGAACATCACGTTTACAATTGAGAGCCAACAACCTTACTCTTCGGATGCAGCTGGAACTCTACGGAGAGAACAAGGCTAAAATTAAGCTGGATGTTTTGAAGAGGCTTCAAGGAAGGAAGAACGGAAAATACGTTGTCGTCACCGGGTGAGTCATTGGAGCTTTGCCATTAGTGGCACGAACTGATCAGCGTGGTACAAAAGGATTACACCCACCCCTCTTGGTGAAGGAAAGTCTACCACCACCATTGGGCTTTGCCAAGCCCTTGGTTCCCGCCTCAACCGTCTCTCCTTCGCCACCGTGCGACAACCCTCCCAAGGTCCAACCTTTGGAATCAAGGGAGGCGCGGCAGGAGGCGGATACGCCCAAGTTATTCCGATGGACGAGTTCAATTTGCACTTGACGGGAGATTTGCACGCAGTGACCGCGGCGAACAATTTGCTGGGTGGGTGTTGCTTTCTTTTTTCGGTAGCCTCCCAATGGCCGGTCTCACATCTCGGCGTTTTACCCCATAATTCAATGTCACAGCCGCAAGCATCGATGCTCGTATTTTCCACGAAGCAACATCAACGGATGAGCAGCTCTTCAACCGCCTCTGTCCTCTCAAGAAGGGAACCCGTGCATTCTCCCCTGTAATGCTTCGTCGCCTCAAGAAACTAGGAATTTCCACCACGGATCCCACGCAGCTGACACCCGAGGAGCGTAGGCGCTTTGTGCGGTTGGACATTGACACTGCAACCATTACCTGGCAGAGGGTCGTCGACACCAACGATCGGTTCTTGAGAAAAATTACTATCGGGCAAGGCGCGCAAGAGGGTGGCATGACCAGGCAGACGGGATTCGATATCGCTGTGGCGAGTGAAGTGATGGCCGTTTTGGCCTTGACGACGGACATTGAGGACATGAGGGAACGGTTAGGGAAGATGGTGGTAGCGACAAGCAAGAGTGGGGAGCCCATCTCGGCGGACGATCTGGGAGTAGGTGGTGCTATGACGGTGCTCATGAAGGACGCCATCAAGCCGAACTTGATGCAAACCCTCGAGGTGGGTTGATTCTCCACTTTGAAGACGATACGCCCGCTTACCCACGTCTTCAATTAAGGGAACTCCTGTCCTTGTACACGCTGGTCCCTTTGCAAACATTGCACACGGGAACTCCTCCATTCTGGCCGATATCGTTGCCCTAAAACTTGCAGGAACGCATCCGTCCACCCCTGACGCTCTTCCCGGCTATGTTGTTACGGAGGCCGGTTTTGGAGCTGACATGGGTGCCGAAAAGTTCTTTGACATTAAATGCCGGGCATCAGGACTTATTCCTGACGCTGCGGTACTTGTTGCTACCGTACGCGCTCTCAAAATGCATGGCGGTGGGCCTGACGTCGTCGCAGGAAAGCCACTTCCGGAGGCCTATAGCAAAGAAAATGTACCGCTCGTGACAGCTGGGTGCGCAAACCTCGCCCGCCATATCGAAAACACCCGGCGCTTCGGTGTTCCCGTTGTGGTTGCCATCAACCGCTACTCCACCGACACAGACGCAGAGCTCGAAGCGGTGCGGGAGGCCGCTGTTGCTGCCGGAGCCCACTCGGCGGTCGTGTGCGACCACTGGGCCCGTGGTGGTGCCGGTGCGGAGGACTTGGCGAACGCCGTCGTTGCGGCTTCTGAGGACCCTGCGAGGCCTGAGTTTAAGTTCCTGTACGACTTGAACCTGACAATTG
Organism: Gonapodya prolifera JEL478; assembly: GCA_001574975.1. Taxonomy (NCBI): domain Eukaryota; kingdom Fungi; phylum Monoblepharomycota; class Monoblepharidomycetes; order Monoblepharidales; family Gonapodyaceae; genus Gonapodya; species Gonapodya prolifera. The sequence continues at coordinate 205,982 of KQ965788.1, forward strand.
AGAAGAAGATCGCGGCGATTGCCAAGGACATTTACAGGGCGGACGGGATCGATATGTCGGAGCAGGCAAAAGCCAAGGCAGAGCTGTACGCCCGGCAAGGTTTCGACAAGCTCCCTATTTGCATGGCCAAGACCCAGTACAGCTTCTCGCATGACCCTAAGCTCAAGGGCGCCCCGTCAGGTGAGTGGAACTTTCGTCGTTTTTGTCGTGTTTCGTTGGGAGCCTGACAAAACATGTAATTCGCTCCTTACCAAAGGTTTCACCGTCCCGATTCGTGATATCCGCGCCAGTGTCGGTGCTGGGTTCCTGTACCCACTGCTGGGCGAAATGGCAACCATGCCGGGTCTTCCTACGGTACGTCATGGTTTGAAACTCATTCGGGGGAATACGCTCTCACCTTGTCTTTTGATTTCAGCGCCCTGCCGTGTACGATATTGACCTTTCACCGGACGGTCAAATTACAGGACTTTTCTAAACGAGGCGACCCTTCTTCTGGCGGAGATTTGGCAGCCCTTGCACCGATAGATCATCACGCCAGGAAACCTTTTCAACGACCTCCCGTTGTGGAGTTTTCGGACGGCTTTAGAATTCCCTTTAGAAAAAAACTTGCACGGAGCTGGAGCTCCTAGCTAATACAATACATAGATCCTTCCAAATATTTGACACCCTTGACATTCATCCCTATGCGCGAGTCTCCCCATTCACAAATTCGAGCTTTATCTCCACTGCACCACCTTTTCCTTCTCGGCGTGTCACAGCGATGCACTCCCACACGAACACTGATCCAAACTTTCCATAAGCTTGTCGCAAATCTCGGACAGCTCCTGTGAAACAAACAAGATCGTCAGTTTTCCCTTCTTGCACAGCGGTCTTCACATCAAACTCATTTCTCCGCCTCCCGAAAGCTCACCTTATTCTCCCCGGCACGCTTCTCCGCCTCCGCCTCTGCAGCGCGCACCTGCACCTCCTTCTGCTGCAGCCGGGCTTTGAGCAGCATGGTTTCCTTCTCGTAGCCTGCACGTAGACGGGCGAGTTCGACATTTGCTCTGGTGATGTGACGCGGAGAGAATTAAAAAGCAAGTACAAAATCTCCCCACCATCACCACAGGTATTGGAAACGCACCCCTCGAGCTTCCCTTCGGCATGCTTCTTCAACGCGTCGTACTTGTTCTTCCACGTGTCCAGCTCCTCCTGTAGGGCCGCTTGTCGCTTCTTGGCTTGCTCTTCATCCTGTAGTAAAGAGTAGGGGGTAATTTCGGTGCGCGCGAACGTTAGGTGGGGGTTTCCCTTACCCCCTTCCACCATGGCAACCCACCCTTTTTCTCCCCCCTTCCTCCTCGACCAACTGCTGCCTGAGGCCGCCCACAACCTTCTCCATCGCCGCGACTTGTTCGTTCATGCGCGTAGTTTCGGTGCGAGCTTGGGTGAGTTGGAGCGTGTGGCGTTGGGTTTGGAGTTGATTGTCGGCTGGCGTAGGGAGGGGAAGCGTAGGGAGGGATGAAAGACAGACAAAAGGCCGAGATAGGGGAATGGAAGGAGTCATTGCCAACCACAAAACTCAGGCATCACACAAGAGGGACAGTCAACGCACCTATCACACCTTCCATTGTCTCCTCCCACTCGTTCATCACAATAGCCATCTTCTGCACCTCCTGCTCGGCTTTTTCCTTTTCCTGTTGCGCAGTTTCAGCTTGTTCTTTCAGTTGCCTTTTCTGTGTCCGTGTGTGGGTTGGTTGATCCCGCCGGGTCCGCAACACATTGAGTGGGTCAGAACTACAAAGCACATACTCCGCAAAACCACATGACATACCTCCGTCTCCCACTCCGCCCGCATCTTCTCCACGTCCCGCTCCGTATACTTTGGCACGCTTCGCGGGCTCGTTGGGGCGTCGAGGATGTCCAATAAGGAGCCTTCCATTTGCATCGGCGTCCGCATCTGTGCCTGTCCCTGCTGCAATTGTGGGTACACGTGAGGTGACGGTCCATTCCCCACCCCAGACCCAACAGCGAGTGACCGGCCCGGTGACGCGTCCATCAGACTCATCCCCATCCCCATCCCCATCCTTTCCCCACCCACCCCACCACCAGCTGCCGGCGTCGACGTTGATGAAACCGGCCGCTTGACAGGCGACCCGAAGGCCATGAGCAGGTCAATGCTCGCGAGAGGGTCGAATTCGGCAAGTGTGGGCGGGGCGGATGCGGGGAGGGTGAAGAACGCGGGTAGAGGTGTGGGCGCGGCAGGGGCAGCAGCGGCAGAAGTACTAGTGGTGGTGGTGGTGGCAGAGGGGAATGGGAAGAACGGGTTCATCGCAAACGGTGCCGGTGCCGCGGGAGGAGCAGCGAAGGGTGATGGGGCGAGCGATAGCGGGGGTGTGGTCGACGAGGAAGGGGAGAGTGCCACCGCCATCGCCGCCACGGCTGGACTACCGATCGTCGCTGGAGTGGGTTGTGCGATGCCGGTGCCGCCGCTAGTACCCATCTCTGGGACAGATGGTCCGGACACGTCACTCGAGACGGCCGGTGTCGGCGCGGATGTGAGCGCAGGTGCCGGTGCCGGTACGGACTCGCCCACAGGACCAACCGACTCCCTCTTCTGCTTCTTCACTCTCGGTCCACTCTTCCCCGCGCCATCCTCCCCCGCCGCCGCCGCCTTTGCCTCGTCACTCACCACCCCTGCTACACTCCCTGCGCAAGCGCTCTCCTGCACATGCACGTGCACATGCCCACTTTCAACGTCCACCTCCGCGTCATCCTCCGCGCGCCGTTTCGTTCCGTGCGGCTCATGGACCCGTGGAGCGTGTTCGACCAACTTTCCGCCCGGGCCTGGTACAGAGACCGACATTGAGGCGGCTGGCGTGGGCGCGGTGGAAGAACCGCGATCGGACGATGTGGGGCGGGACCGGAGCGAGGGCGGTTTGGCGGGAAGGGCGGGACGCGGTGGCTTGGCGGGAGCGGTTGTGGCTGGAGGTGGTGGTGCGGGGGTCTTGGTGGTGGTGGTGGGAACGGGAATGGAGAACATCGCGGGAGAGGGGAGTGTGGAAGTTATCGTGGTGGGTGGCGCGGAAGGAGCAGGAGGAGCGGCCGTAGGAGCGACAGTCGCGATGGATGGAGTAGGTTTGGCCACCTTCGGTGCCTTGGCAGCTTTGGGCGTCGCGATGGGGGACGCGGCGACCGGCTCTGGTGCGTGTTTGGGCGTGGATGGCGTGGCAGAGTGAGTAAGTTTTGCGAGCGCGAGCGTGCGCCGGGGTTTGGGCGTTTCGGATCTGAGGGTTGGTGCCTTTGGTGTTGCGGCGGTGGATGCGTGAGATAATTCAGCAGGAGCTGGAGTCGCAGTGGGAGCTGGTTTGGGTGCAGGTCGGCGCGAAATAGACGACTTGACCGCCGCAAGACGTGCGCGAGCAGCCGCCGAGGGTGCTTGAGCGACGGGGGAGTTACGCTGCTGCAGTTGCGTCTCCTTGTGCTGGTGCTTCTTGACGGTAGAGATGGGAGATTTGACGGGCGTTTTGGCGAGCGGCGTCTGTGCGAGGATGTTGTGTCTGTGCGAGTTCTTTGATAGGGGCGTTGACGGCGGTCCTCCCGCGTGTGGTGTGACACTACGGGCCGAGGCGAGCATGTCAATGTCCTCTTTTTGGAGAGGACGGTCAAGAGGGGCGATATCGAACGCGTCGTCGTCCGAGTCCCCGTCTCCGTCTGCGTCTGCGTCTGCATCTGCGGCACCAAACGTGGCGTGGGTGAGTGACGAGGGAGATAGGTGGAACGATTGATCCAGATGGGGAGAGGAGCGGCCGTGCGGGATGTGGAACGAGGTAGAAGCGGAGGCGGTGGCGGCGGTTGTGGGAGATGCAGCGTAGGAAAATGGCCGCTTGAGACCGGCGTGCGTGTGCACGTGCGCGGGGTCGGCAGAGTTTTCCTTCCCGGGTGAGTCCATGGGTGCATCGAACCCTTCCAGACTTGCGTCGTCGAGGGTGAGCGTGTCTCCGCCATCGAAGGAAATATCGTCGATGCCCATCGCGTCGGAAGAGAGGATGTCTGCCATCGTGGGTGGTGGTGGGGTGTGGCTGGCGCAGCGTGATGTTTTGAGAAGGTGTGGACGGAACGAGGCGGATGGGAGAACTCTCACCTAGATTCAATCGAAAATGTTCTCTTCTACTTTCGCTCCTCTTCTCAGTGGCTTATCGCTCCAATCGGCGCCTCCTCCTTCCCCTCGCAGTGTCCGTCAGCGGCGGGTCTCTTTCCTCGAAGCAGCGCGGACAATGTCGACGTCCAATTCCCGTCAGAACTTCGATCGTGGTGGCGAATATCGGTGGACGGTGATGGCTCGTTGAGTGCGAGTGTGCGAGAATGATGCGCTGGTGCGGGCACAAAATTATGTGCCATTCGATTTTGTGCGCAAGGACCACACATATCTCGCTTCCGCACGTCACGGTCTTTTGCCTTCGATGCCGTTCGGTCCGGAACGCGTCAATCATCCTCGGCGACCATAAAATCTCAATTTTGTCAGGTGTCCTGTGCACGGGGCGCAGTGGGGTGAATATACATCCCAACAGACTTGCTGAAAAACTGTTGGGATATTGCATAATCCCACACACTCACAGCACTAATGTTACACCAGAGAGCACTTGGTTAGCCTTTTAGAGGCTTCCAATTACGTTGGTGAAAGGATTCTCACAACTATTTCACAGGATTGCAACACACTTGCTCAAAAACTGTTAGGATATTGCACATGCTGGCACTTTTGCAACACATAAGTAAGAGCAGAGAGCATTACTGTGACCTCTGAGATGGTTCTAATGAAATTGGATGAAAAATTTCTCATGCCTTATTTGATGATCCCAACATTGCTTCCTCAAAACCTGTTAGGACATTCATATTCCCATACTTTGCTGGCACAAAGGTCATGACAGAAAGCATTGCTTTGACCTTTAAGTAGATTCCAATTAAATGTGGTGAAAATATGCCACTGTTTCAGTAGATCCAAGCAAACAGACTTGCAGGGAAACCATTGGGATATCATACATTCGCACAGATTCACACCATTAATAGTACAGCAAAGAGCATTTGTGTGAGCTTTGAGAAGGTTCCAATTGATCCTGGTAAAAATATTATTGCAACTGTTTCCAAAGATCACTTGCAGAAAAACTGTCAGGTTATTACAAATTGCATTCTTTTACAATACATCAGCCACAGTAAGGATAACTTTTGTGGCCTTTGAGATGGTTCCAATTAAATCTGGTAACAATATTCTTGCAACTGTTTCAGAATATACAACCACCTTCACAACAAAACTGTCATGGTATTCATAGTCCCACTCTTTGGCATCACTTTCAACACAGCAAAGAGCACTTTAAGGGAGTCTGAAAAGTTCCTATTTTATTGTGATAATATTTATACCATAATTTCACAATACTGCAACACACTTTCATAAAAAACTGTTAGGGTATGGCACAGTTCCAACCAATGGCATCACTTTCAGCACTATCAAGAGTGCTTTGAGGGAGTCAGAGAAGGGTCCCATAACTTCAGGGTGCATTTGGTACACCTCTATAATCCAATTATAGAGCCTCAAAAAGTCTTTTTTGCCTGAGATAGAGATAGAGGAATTGTAAAGTTTGTGCTACACAACATAGGTGAGCTGCACAAGCCTGTAATCTGCAGGAACGTGTATATATGATCAGATGTACATAGCAAGACATAATGTGCACAGAACTCACCTGCAGGAACGTGATGCCAAACTTAGGGCATGTCTTGCAGGTGTGCACATCTAAACCCGCGGCCACAGTAGTGACACAGCAGCTTATACCCAACACTCATACTACACTATAGACTCCACATTAGTGGATGTCAGTGTGACAGTTTGGTGCAGCACTACAATTGGGAATAAGAGAATTTGAGGCTCTATAACGCTCTACAATGCCCTATCTCTATTATTTCTCAACAGGACCCGTTTGGTACCTCTATAGAGCAATTTTGTAGAGAAATAGAAAAAGAGGTCAGGGCCTTTTTTTTCAATCTATCACAGAAGTGGTTGAATGTTTCCCATTGCAAAATGGTGGCATCACCCATCCTGGCACGCAACATCAGTGGCATTGACACCAAGCAGCTCCCCAGAATGCCAACAAGGCATCCTGTGCTAGCTGGACAAGTCCAGATCACAACCAGCTTCTCTTGGAGTGCCTTGTACAGCAAGCCTGATTGGGTAAGCCTTGTCAGGCTGGATTTAATTGCTTGGGATAGTTCTGGGGCTTCCTTCAATGCCATTGCCAAAGTCACATACACAGTGGACCAATTCAAGGCTTGCTACCACCAGCTTCAGCAGAGTTACAAGACGTGGAAGTGTCTCAAGGACAAGAGTGGTCAGAGCTGGGATGGTCAAATCTGTTGGATTTTTGGTTGACAATGAAGTTTGGGACAAAGAACTTCAGGTGAGTGATGCAGTTTGTCAATTGTGTTGAAATGTGTCAGCTCCCTCACCCACTCAATATAGGCCATTGCAGAGCGTAATATGCATGGAAAGAAGGATGAGGAGTGCAGGAGAGTCCAGAGTATCTGCAAACATGGATACCCCCTATGGGACATTGCTGCAAGGTGTTTGAGGGTCAAGTTGCTGTTGGCACCCACACTGTCACCATCTGCAATGAAGTTATGGAGGCACAACAGGAACTTGCAGCAGGCAAGCAAAAAGCACCAGTGAAGATTCAGTCACTGGAGGAGGATGGATTGGATTCGGAACCATTTGATGCAGCATTGCAAGCTGGTGAGCTGTGTTCAAAGCAATTTTGGCTTTACATTTGATACTGTGCTTTGGCTTTGTAGGTATGTCATCCCCTCCCCTCTGTCTTGTCCTCCTTTGCAAGGAGGGATTCTGGGATGTTGGTTGCAAGTTCTGCATCCATGCCATACTCCACCACCTTGATGGAACAAAAGTGCCCACAAGCGTCTGGACTTGGAATCAAGGGTGCAATCAAAGGATTGGGGGCAAAGGCGGAACTGCTTATGGAGGGGCTCATTGAACCCCCTTCCAAGCGCAGACGCTGCAATGACGCCCCCACAACATTAGGCTTGCCCTAAAAGTCCCACAGGACAACAAGTTGGTGGATGCTGACATATTGATGGATGCCACAGATGTTTTCCATGACATTAAAGTGGCTGTGGGGTTCCTGATGTATAAGACGCCAAACTCCATGCTGTTATCTCATCTGGGAGCAGGACAGGATGCATTCAAAGGTGACACATGATATGACTGGACTAGGACTGTCTGGATTGCCCATTGGGGTTCATGCAAGCCATGGGACAATTGACACCATTGGGACACCTCATTGTGGACACAGGCAGGCTGGATTTGGACTGTTTGCAGGCACATTTACAATTTAAAAGATTAAAAACTATTTTTATGATGTATCAAACAAAAATACTTTTGAAAATTGATATATTCTATATGTTTGACAAATGTCCCACTCTAACTTCACTCAAACCACCTGCCCTGCCCATTCATGTACCAGCCAATTGTCCATTGTACACGTTCCATCTGGATGAAGTTGTGCAAAACACAACATGCTATGAGGAGCCTTGTCTGGACAGCAGGGGAGTACTGGGGTGCAACATTTAGAATGGGTAATTGCTTCTTCAGCATGCTAAATGCATGCTCAATGACGTTACAGAGGGAGGAATGGCAGAAGTTGACAAGTTCTTTAGGATTGATCCGTCTAAAGGGGAATTCCAGGAGTAACAATGCAGATTGCACAAAAAAACATTATAAGGCCACTCACCTCAATCCAGCAATTCCCCATTCTTCAAGTGATACCAGACTGTCTTGTAAGGAGTGAGAAAGTGCACGGAGAGCTCATAAATAGCATCTGCAAGCCAGAATTTGCCTTCTAGGGTCACAAAGTCCTGTCCAATAGCATCCTTCTGCACTGATCCATCAATCATTAATCCTTCCCATCCTGGGAATATGTAGCAGAACAGTAAGTCAAAGTCAACTGCTGCCGGCACATTCCAAGTGATGTCCCCCTTCCTGTTCTGATACAGTGCCTGGTCTCTCACTGGTATATATATTCTGGGATGTGGGTACCATCAATTGTGCCAACGCAGTTGTTGAAAAATGGGTAGTAGCAGGGGTTGTTTGAAATGCATGGGTGTGTCCAAACTCCATCCAATGGAATATCCCTGCCATCCTTCAACATTCAAGTGTCCTGCAACTTTGCTTCCAATAAATGGAAGACAGTTGGTTCCATCCTGAGGACGCAATGGGCATGAAACAGTGCACTTTCCAAAACCTCCCACACACAGTCCAATCCCAGCAGTGCAGGGCCCCTTATCCTCTTAGTCATTGCAATCAATTTTCTGAAGATATACTGCCATTGTATAAATGGCAAGTGCCATCCAAGTTCACACCTGCTCCACTTGTAAAGCTTCCAACCCAGACAAGGAAGAAGCATCCAATTTGTTAATATTGGACATCAATCCCAATTCTGGAGATGCCATTGGTCCAAATTGGTAACTTGGTTGAGAAGAGAAAGATGAATTGGTAACTCTGCAACTTTTTCAACATTCTCTGTTTTTATTCTAGAGGGATCATTGAAATAGAGCAATTGTTTGGGTGGGCTCTATCTCTATAATATTTTGCTCCACAATAAGTCCATTATAGAGGAATTATAGAGCGACATAGGAAAGTACCAAACAGGCCCTCAGGTGAAAATATTCTTTCAACTGTTTGAAAGATCCCAAGACACTTTCATGAAAAACTGTCAGGGTATTGCACAGTCCTGAACTTTCACATTACCAAATGATAGCAAAGAGCACTTTTGGGGCTTCAGAGAAGGTTCCATTAATTTGCAACTGTTTTGTAATATCCTGACACATTTTCAGAAAAAAAATGTGGGTATTGTACATACCCAGACTTTCACCTTGAGCCATGTGCTCTCCTGAAGTCCACAGCCTTACCATTTATGTATATCAATCAAGGAAATTTGGAACTCCCCTCACTCGCTCAAGTGCTTAGGATACCTGATTAGGCTTCTTAGTTATTAGTGGGACAGGGAGTAAGAAAGATGAGTTGGAGCCGAAATCTTTCATTCTCTATTGCCTAATTAGGAGTTTGTACAGTGTAGCAGCAGGAGCGATTTCAGTTTCAAGATGGCACGTCGACCACTTTGAAAAAAAGAGCGAAAAGCCGCTTGTCAACTGACGGATGGAACTCATGTCGGACCAGCCAGATAAAACGCCTTTCAACCAACGAGTCAAAATGTGCTGTCGGACCGGACGATCGAAGGAGCAACGGTGTTCGACTCCGACCACGAATTAATTAAGCCAGATGGAGAGCGCACGTTGTTCGGGCGCACAAAGCGGTCCTTAAGGGACGGAAGAGGCGGCATCAGGCCAGGTACCCGAATAAAGACGAAGCTTATAAGGGTTAGCAAAGGTTCCAAAGGCGCAGAAGATGTGAAGCGTGCGCACAATGGCTAAAAATCGATGGAATTCGAGGTTGAAAAGGTTTTCCAGACAGGGAAAGATAAGGAAAAAAGCCATGCTTGCGGAATCGACCACAGTCACTGATAAACTCCGGCGGGTGGCGCACACGGTTACTGCGCTATCTCACGACACCTCGCGCGCCATGGTTCTGCGGAAAGTCCGCGTAGAGTTCTGGGACGGTGAGCTGCCCTCTGTTTTCCTCCTGCACCGCCGGTTTCCCGCCGCTAACAAACCTCCCCCCGCTCAGGTATCAAAGTCCTCGTTCTCCGCGATGCAACACTCCCCCGAACATACGACGAATTCGTCGCTCTACTCTGCCTCAAAATACCGCAGATTGAAGTCGCGGCTCAGTCATACGTCCTGCGGTTGGATTACCACGAGCACTCTGACGTCCGCGGGGCGATTTTGCTGCAGGAGGACGATGACTTGCTGGTTATGTATGAGGCCGGGGAGAGCTTGGTGTTGAATGTGCAGTTGGAAGAGGTGAGTCGCGAGCACAGCGTGGCAAGCGCGAGGCGTCCCGCCGGAGGCGAGTTCTCCCCGGGGGCGGAATAGTATTCGCGGAGCAGGGTACTAAGTGCGAAGCGCTGGCCGAGGAGTCGGCCGGAGGCGATTTCTCCACGGAGTGGGTATTCGAGGCCTAATCGCAAAGCGCTGACCGATGAGTCCGCTGGAGGGGAGGTATCAGCCGAAACGAGTGGATTCAATGTCTTGATCTGAATGTTTTGATTTGCCCCGAGTTTGGCTCCAACATCGACTGTGATCCCAGGTGACCGACCGAACCCGCCACCTCCTTGTCACGCCCGAATTCATCGCCTACTACCAACACGTGATCCTTCCCTCACTGCAACAACCTCCCTTAGCCCCCAACGCTGATCCAGCACCCCCTCCTCCAACACTACTCAACACCCCGTCACTGGGACCAGTCTCAGTCGGGCCCCGGCGGCACTCTATCCCCGTCGCACAGCAACAAGTCACGGACACGAGCGAGCCACTGAGCCGGTTTGGGTCACTGTCACGGTCTGGGTCCACGCGGGCACCATCAAACACGTCCAGCAACGCTGGGTCCGCCCACTTTGTGCCGTTCCAGGCGCTCACGCCGACAGCAATCACGCCCTCGTCCTCGTTTGCGAGCGGAGCCGCACATGATAGCGCAGTCTCAGATTGCCAGAGCGATATGACGGGCGTGTCAAGTGTTGACTCGTAAGTTTCAAGCTCTTGTGTAGTCAGTACGAGATACCCACAATCTCACTCTTACTCCCACTCCCAGGATATCAGTCCCTACCCTCGGAGCCACGCACACATTCCAACTGGCCTGGACGACTCCCTCCAAGCAAACCATTTCGCACGTCATGGGTGCACTGGGGACGGTCGAATGGGAAGCGCAGCGGGGGTGGGGGTACAAGCAGGTGGGACGGTTTCGGTGGTTTGTTACTTGAGGGATTTTTGTTGATATGTCGGCTTGTGGGATAGGTTAGGTACGCGGAGACGGATCTCACGATCTCCTACGCGCCGAGGGAGAGCAGTCTCAAGAACGCACGGATGGGAACGCGGTACACGTTTGTGAGTGTACACTGACCTCACTTCTTCCTTCGTAAAGCCGTCTCACGCTTACTCCTTCAATGTGCTCCACCCGTCACGTACGTTCATTATCTCCCGCCCACCAATCTCGCCCTCCCTCCCTCACGCCACCTGCAGACAATCATATTCTCCTCCCGCCCCCTCTTCGACACCGCCCTACACAAGTACCCCCGCAAACTCGCCTCCCTCACACCCTCCGACTTCCTCTCGGCCTTCATCGCCCCCCTCGCCACAGTCGTCCTTGGCCCGGGCGGAGCTGTGCAGATGGACACCGAGTGGGCGGTGCTTTCTCCGCCGGCGGGGCGGAAGCAGGGGCAAGGTGCCGGTGGGAACCCACGGGGCGGTGGGGAGTACCATTGTTGTTATGCCGTCAAGGAGACCGGGAGGGAGGCCGAGACTGTCACGAAGAGGGTCGAGGCGTGGGTCAGAGCGGCGTTGGGTGAGAAGGGGTGCTGGGGGCCCGCTGGAGTGTGAGCGTGGGACATGGGGGTGGTACTGGACGGAGTGGGGTAAACACGACAGCTTTTTTTGGTTCAGTGCGCGCAGTGTACAGACAAAAGGGCGAGGGTTTTTTGGTAGAATATTGAGTGCACTATTTGCGATGAGTAAGAGATTCACTTGTGGTAGAATATTGAGTGCACTATTTGCGATGAGTAAGAGATTCACTTGTAGCTGTTACATTGTTGGCGAATGGGTGTGGAATTTTTGCTGTGGCCATGGTTCCAGAAAATCGGTGCAACACCGCCCAAATGAAAAGAGAACCCGAAACCGCCCATATTGTGTTAAATCCACTTTCTCGGTCTCTGTCTCGTTTTCACACACAGCGACCTGGTTCTTCGTACACTCTGGTGCTCTCAATCGTGACCTTTGTCCTCTGAGCATCGGCATGGAGGTCATTTGATAGACGACATTGTTTCGTTTTTTCGCCCCATCAGTCACACCGTTGCTTGCTTGCATGGTGAAAGAGATGGGGAACCCGTATCCCGCGTCATCTCGACCAGTCTATCCGAGAACACTTCGCCTGCATCCTATATCTACTGTTGTCTATGCGCGACTCATTTTACTTACCCAAGTAGCCGCGCCACTGTCTTCCAATCACGCAGGGTTGTTGGGAAGATCAGCATCAGTTTATGCATTACACCAGAGGAACACCAAGAGAGGCCCCATACACGACTATGTGGTAGCTGCTTTGCGACTGTCATGTTGTTTTGGACGTAATCATGTCAGATCATCCATGTGGGAGAACTTATCTGGTGATGTCAGATGTCGTGTCGACTCGTCTCCATCATGTGTCACCTGCTCGCTAAATGCTCTTTGTCACAGTTCCGTTTATTTTGCTATGCGTAATATGAGATGATAGCGATGAATGTGAATATTTTTCTGGAAGTGATCTCACAAGGTGTTATTCATCTGCAGGCGCCAATATTCCGTATGCTAACATCATGGCAAACAGGCTTCTCGATGACCTTGTCACTGACAGGAGAAGCGTGTTACATTTACCCTCAAAGTGCTTCAACAATCGAAAAAGTAAATTGTCTCCTTGATCATCTTGTCGTCAACAGGAGCATTGGTTTTTCGAAATGGTGTTCGGGTCTCCAAACACTCGGAATCCCCGCCTTCATTCTATCTCGAACATCACCATGGAGGGTACAAATAGGTCGCTATTGGTATTATTTGCCGCAGCAGTTACACCGTAACTTACATTTATGGTGAACGAGATGTGGAACCGTCCTACTCGGCCCATTAGATGCACCAGCCCCAACTCATGTCCGGTCACTCGATCATTTTACGTAAAACACCTCTTACATCTCTTACAATTCTCTCCTTGCTTATCTGTTACCGAGGTTATCGCATGATACGCCAGAGGTGTCAGGGTGGCGGGCGGGGTTACTGAGTGAGACCGAGGGCACGTGGAGGGCAAGCAGGAGAGAGAGCCGAGAGGTCCCACAACTATGTGGCCGGGAAGACGTTGCTTTTCTCCACACCTTTCTGGTTGTTTCCTTAACTGCAATCAACACCGTTAGTTGCGATATCTCACGCTGATTCACTTGTGCTTTATTTCTCAAGCAAGTTTCGGCTGGGATGAGCTTGAAGCGTTGGGGCGTAGGTATCTCGAAAAGATGACAGCAAGGTCGTCTCGATCACCTCGCCACTTCCAGCTTTGCGATGGTATTCTCTTTTTCTCACACGCTTTCGTTTCTTGTAGAAGACAGAGTCCACGTTTTCATTATATGGATGCGAAGCATGCTTGAAAAATGGCAGGGTTGTGCCTCAAGCAGTACAGATACAAACCGACCCAAGAGCTAAAACCAAACCAAACTCCAATACTTAGAAACATAGTAACACGGCCACATCTTTTGTCGGATTTCGTCCTCCGACGACGTTCTCGCACTCCCAGAAGGTCCCTATCCTCCCCATCGTTATCACCTTGCTTGTTTGCGCAACTAGCTTCAGGACGGTCATGGGCGCGGAAATCACGTTGATTCACATTTCAACCTGCCGTCAAAGCTACGCTTCAGTTCCATGGACGGAATTCGACGCATATGTAGGTGTGCGGGTAAGTTGCTGCCGAATTGCGATTTGCGCTTCTGCATATATGTAGTCCACCGACATTGTCTCAGAACCTCTCCCATCATTGCAAAGGATTCTTGGAACCACCAGCCACCCATTCAGAAAGCTTTCGTCGCACTGTCTAGATGTGCCCAGACCACAGAATATTTCGACATGGGCATGATTCCAGGTGCCCCAGCTCCTCCCACTGAGTGCTACGAGATTATCCAGCTTGGTGACAAGACCGCCAATGTTACAACATACTATGCCTTCACCCCCGCAATCATATATGGTGGCGTTTGGTGGAAATGTTTTTCGGAGCCAAGCGGCTCACGGTGGCTGTACACCTACCCTGACGGTGGCTGGTGCGACTCGCGGTACTGGTGCTGTCCTCCCTCAGGGTGCACGGGCTATTGAGTAAGCCTAGGTCGTGGAGGCCTGGTCGTCGAAAAGAGTGTACTAGTCTTGGGCCGAGAAGCGGTCGCGATCGTATTGGGTTGAACAGGAATGCAGTTTGTGAAATAGACTTTTCAGTTAAGTGAAGCTAAGCACTCATAAATGTATCGACGCTTCTCGGTGGATTACATAAATATCAGGATATGTGGTGACCACGGGATTTCATTTCCTCCACCTTTTACATATGACTCTCCTCTGGCAGAAATGTACGCAATTCAAGCGCTTTACCAAAGCAGCCACGTCGTTGTCTTTCCAATGACGCAGGTTGCTTGGGATCATAGACCACTTTTATAGCACTAAGAGGTGCGTCACTCCAAAATAATGAGGGTACAAGCGACCAGTGTGCAATACCCTTTGAACGTTATCTTGCCAGATCATCCGGGGTGACGACCGTCTCTGGTGACGTCCAACGACCGACGTATAATTGTCCCGTCCTCTTTTTGTGGCAACTACCAGCCGAATACTCACGCCGCGATAAGTATACGAGAATGGTAAGAGATAGGGCATTGAATTCGTGCGCGTGATCTTGCCAGACGTTGCTCAAGTCGGACAGCAAATCTCTGGTGCAAACGTCATCCCAAGTAGCTTGAAGTAGTGTTTCTTTTGGCCCAACTAATCAACTCATGAAAGTGAGCTTGAAAGTCATGGACTCATGGTCGTTTGGATGTCTCTTCGATGGATGCCTTTCGCGTGTACCACAACACCAACTAATGCAAGTGACGTCAGTTGCGAGATATTCATTGTCTTTCCGTCTGTATGATGATATTGATCCTTTTTTTTTTTTTTTTTTTTTTTTTTTTTTTTTGAGAGTTTTAGGGTTGTATCGTCCAGGCGTTAGTCCGACCTTGCAAGCGTCGCGTAGCTCCGTGATGAATGGTCGACGACGTATTGATATACAACAGCGATCTTTTCTTTTATAAATAGCTCGTTAAAAATTTTAGTTAAAGCGTCCCACTGTATCTGAGATCCGCAGTCAACACTTTCACAGCGAAGATACATGAGCGTTTAGGCCCAAAAGTCCGGATTGCTCTTAAGCCACTTGGCGGGTCCTCTCCTCCGCCTCCTCTTCCAAGTACTTCGGTCTCCACCCCGTCTCCCTCTTTAACTTGTGCCCATTGACCGACCTCGGGGTCAAAATCATGTCCACGGTCGAGTAGGTGAACTTTGGCCGCACAGACCACACAGGACTGACCAAAGTCGTCAGGTCGTCAGTGATGGTTCCCACAGTCCGTGCGACGATGTCTGGGAGACGCGTGGTTGGAGGCTCCCACCCCATTTTCCGCACAACGAGGGCGAGCAAGTCAAACACGTTGGAGGGCGCTTGGTCGACAATGAAAAAGATGTGTCCGCCCACGCTGGACCGTACGGTATGGTTTGTGGCGACTCGGAGGGCCACGTAGGCGTGCGCGTGTGCGACGTTGCCAGCGTAGGCGTGCTGGCAGGATGGGGTGTGTCCTCCAATGCGGATTTTGGGTGTTTGCCCTTTTGAGGCGACGAAGTTGAGCATGGGGGGAAACAAGAAAGGGTCGGCCCCGCCGCACATGCCGGAAGGACGCAGGACGAGAGCTCGTAGGGTACCTCCGTTGGGTTGTGGGGTCCCATCAGAGGCGAGAATGACTCGTCCGGCTTGGGCATTTGTAGCGCAGTACGCGTTGAGAGGGGTGGTGGGGTAAGGTGTGGTCTGATTAGCGTCAGAGAGAGAGGCACGCCACGGGACAAGAGAACGTCGAGAGAGGATGTGTAGATGAGAGTGCCGACGTTTGCAGACACGCAAGCAGAAACCACTTTGCGTGTCCCATCTACGTACACAGCACGTAGCTGGAATTCCGTTACAGTGCCCCAGTCGACAACGCTGGCCCCGTGGATAACGACGTGGGCTCCTTAGAAGGCAGCGGTGAGAGCGTCGGTGTCTAGAATGCCTCCCGCGATGTTTTCTTCTCCCTCTGTAGACTGTACACGGTCGTAAAGACGGAGATGGAGTTTCACGCCGAGCGACGACGCTTCTTCGCGGAGTTCGCGGATGAGATGGCGGCCAAAAAATCCCGACGATCCTGTCACAACCACGACGATGGGATCGGTGGAATCGGATGACCAAGAAGTACGTGACAGTGATGAAGCACGTGACATTTTGATGGGCGACCCATTAAAAGCGAGGTGGTGGAGGAGAAGAGCGAGTCGTGGATTTGCCGCATCGGCCATAATGGAAGTCGGTGACGCAGACGAGTCCATCCGCGTTGCGACAGTCCGGTGCGATGCCATCAATTTCTTGTCGATTCCGTCTGATGAATCGACTTGGTACGTGTAGAGTTGTCACCTGACGGTTGTGGCGGCTGCCTGATCCGATCAACACGGCGAAGCATTGGCGTGAATATATCTCAATTACGCCTCTGGAAATGGTCAAATCTCACTGACCTCAATTAGGAGAAGCGAACGCACGCCAATTGTGAAGGGTAAAGGGAGAAGATTTATTGAAGTGATGATGTGTTTTGTTTTTTGTTGTGGAAAGCCCCCGGAATCCAACCCAGACAAGATCCCGCCGTCATCCTTACACGTAGAACATCGTCTTGGCGAAGTCTGCCGCCGTCACTTTCCCACCCATCGCCGGCACGAGGTTTTTGTGCACCGCGATGTCCGTGTGTCCTTGGTTCACATATAGACGAACGCGATCTGGTGGAGACGACAAACAATACTTTAATTCTCCTGTACTCGATGGTCAAGACTGGAGCTACTTACAGGCGAGAAGATGAGCGTAGTACGTCGGAGGAACAAGTGACACCGAGCGGGTGGCACGAGTGTATACGTAGCAGAGCCGGTAGGTGAACTAAGGCAGTGAATATTAACGATGGTTAATGAGATATGGGAATTGGAAATGTCCCGTCGTCTCATGTACAAACCTGTTGCATCACGTCCGCCGAGAGCCCATTCTCGTCAAGAAGGACGTAGTAGTGCGCCGGGCTACACACGCTCCATTCAGTTCACGTCCATCAGCCTCACAGAAACGGAAAAATCCTCACCGACTCGTTCCCTGGATACCAGCGTGACTCATAAGGAAGAAATCGAACTCATACGGGTGCGTAATCGTCGTGTCCACCACGGTTCCTGGCATGGCGTTTCCAGACCTGTCCGTGTTGTTTGGACCGGGATTGTCCACAAAGATCTTGGTCTTGTGGCGTTTCGTCATCACCGTCTGAGCGATAACGGGCGAACGTCAGCAAAGGTTGAAAACAACATCGCATCGCATCTCAAACATACAAAGGTGATCTTGGGGTTGTACCCTTGCTCCAAGCTTTGACACGCTCTCTTGACGGCCTTGATCTCTGAGTCGAAGACCGTCTGGAACTGGCCCTAGAAGATGACAAAATAATGACTTATTACTGAGAGACCAATGAAGAGGACGTAGAGTGCACACCTCGGATACTCCATCGCGGTAGAAAAGAATCCTCTGCGGCTTTCGCGATTGGTTGGCGCGGTAATACGCGATGAGGGTATCTTTCATCTGTATTGTGAGTAACAGAGAGATTTCGTGGCGGATTCTTTCTTGGAAAGAAAAGTGTCTCGTACTCACAATGCCTTGCATGTCTTCGATTACTTCGGTTTTGTTCGACTATATCAATTCAAATGCGACCATTAGACTATGTTCTTGGAACAGCAGTATTAGGTGCCGTGACAAACCTGAAGTCGGACAGTGGGGAAGTACTTGGTGAGTGGTGGGTCAATCGTTGATACCTGGGGATCAAAGATGAGTGGTTCACTCCACCAACATTCGCGCTTGCGAAAGATACTCACCACGGCCGCAATACTTGGCATATCGTCAGACCTTGTGAAGTGAGTGACGTCCGCTCCGACCACGAAAGTGTCAAGGCCCTTCACGAACTCGGCGGGTGGCTCTGATGGAATTCAAATAATTTCGTTTGTGAAAATGATGCATATTTGTAGACACTCCGCGATACTCACCGAGGAGTCTCTGGTTAATTCCGCCGAGCTTTGTGTTCACTTTGAGGGACACATTCGCCAAGTACTGTTGGAGACGGCTGCGATTGGGGCTCTTGCAGTTTCGGGCTTGCATTACTTGGCTAAAGAGGGAATGGCAAAGGTAAGGTTTACGGTCTCCGAAACGTTACTCAAATGAACAACGTACCTTGGCATTCCAACTTCCCGATCCATCACAGTCTTGGTGAGCTCATACTACACGGGCGAAAATGGAAGAGCGTCAATACACAGACGACGTCGCGTTTTGTGGCTCAATTCTCACCGTGTGCCTGACGTTGACAATGAACATGATTACAACCGGGGGCTTTCCTTGAAAAACTTGGGTGCAGCGTTGCTGTACATTATGCACTGCCGACAGCAAGCTTTGCCTATTAACTTCACGTCCCATTCTGACGTAAGCAACCTCTTCGGCTACACAAAAACAAGGCAAACCCTGTAAGATCATTGAAAATTGCAATGTGACAAAATGTGCAAACCATTGCCGATCTGCATTCCAGTTTCACTCCATATCCCTCGGAGCTCCGTGTCAAAGTTCCACAAAGCACCCTCGTCCATGTCTCGCTCTCCACACATAAGCACATATCCGTAGCTTGGCATCGCAGCAGGGGCAAAGTATGCCGTTCGAATCAAGTTCCACGCTCCACCTCTTGGGTCTACTTGCTTTCCACGACCATACGCCAGCATCGGCTGTGACAGAACACGAGCATCAACGCGAACCATTCTGTTGTCGACGTCAACGTCAAGTGCTTTCAGGTGTGGGTTGTTTTTTAGGTCCAGTGAAACCATTGCCTTTTCGATGGCTTGCTTCTTGTCTTGGGGTCGCTGCGTAGAGGCTTTTATCATCCCTGAGCGATCGTTCCCTGACATTTCGCCTAGATGAAGTTGTGAGAGTAAGTTTCAAGCTAGCAGTATTGACATCATGTATGTCGTTCTTCAATGAATTCTTACCAGTGTATCTGTTACCCTCTGTGATACGACAAACTTCCATTGGGAAGAACGTGTCGCCTTGTGGCCCAGAAGAACGGAGCAGGTTGATGTTGGGGAACCGAAGCCTCATGTTGTACGTCTTCATGAAATAGTCCGCCACAGATATAGTCGTTCCATTGTGGTCGAACCTTTTGGAATGGTGAATATTCAGCGGGGTTGATCACGATGACGAAAAGAAAATTTACGAACTTCAGCTCCGCCGCGCTCTTGTCACTGACACCTCGGATGACTTTCTTCACGTAGTCATTTCCATTCGAACCGACTTTCCTGTGCAGCAGCTCAACCTTGGCACTGCGTAACCTCATTTCAAGTGTTCGACGTTCACCCGCGTTGAGTTTTCGGTCCGGAGTAGATTGCGGAATCACCTCTCGCATGAATGCAAGTACGTCTTGAGCTTTGAAGACAGAAGTGAAGGAAACTGGCGAAAGACCGAGCAATGCTTTAGAATTTCGTTCCTTTGAGGAGACCGCAGGCACTCACTGTCCACATTTATCATCAGAAGGCCGTTCTTTTTCGCCTTTGCTCCAGAAGTGGGATATACTCCCGAGCCTTCGGTCAACCTAGCACTCTGAAAGACGCCGCGCCATATCTCAAGTCCTCCTCCGATGGAAACCGCGTTCGCAGGTGTAAAGAGGGAGCGGCCAATGAGATGGGTCGTTGCGGACCTCAAGGCATTCTGCCTCAAGAAGAGGTCCAAGATCGTGAGCGACAGAAGTGGGACTTCTCGAGACGCCGCTGGTATATCTGGCGAAAGGTACGTCGCAAATTGGGACAGCGACACGGTTGGAGGGTCCGTCGGCTGAAGAACTAGGGATCAAGAAAAATCATTGTATTCAAAGAGGAGACAACAACAAAATATACTAGATTCTCGATGTTTTGACTTCCTTTGTAACTCACTGACGGTGTACTCTCCGGCCGAATCACCCTTCTCAACAGTAACGGGCCGGCTGTATTCTCTTGCTCCACCAGGGAATCTCAATTGACCTGTAGTGTAAAGATTCTTCCTTCCATCGTATGCATAGAGGACATCTTGAGCGACTACGCCACGGTTCTTGTTGAAGAGCTCCTCGATGATGCCTCTGTCCGAAGCAGTTCCAAATTCAGCACGAAAACGTCATTGAGACCGAAGTAAGACCGACAAATACCTGTTACGTCGCATAATCTCAATTTCTCGACCATTCTTGTCGTTCACGGTGACATCGTACTGTTCAAGACAACAATGAGGAAATCTGCCCGGATATTCAGAGGCAATCGAAAATGTACTACTTACGTGAAATACCTCCATCGAAGGGGCGTTGCGAATCTGAGGGAGTTCATGCGAGCCAGAAGTTGGCATGGGAGTGGCGCAAAAGAACTTGAAAAGGGATTTCGGATCAAATCACAATCACAATCAAACTTACCGCAAAGTAGTTTGAGGAAAGCTGAGCTTTTGTTCCCAGACTTCCATAGGTAGGTCTTAGTGCGAACACCCGACCGGTAGCTTGCTGAAACCCAGGGCCCTGCTGGCGAATAGCGACTGTCGACTCCCGAGAACGTGCCGGAGTTGGGAAGGTTGCCTCTTTAGTCTCAACTGCCGACGGTCCTGCTTCACCACGAGGGGTGTGAGGCAGAGAGCTTCTTGGTGATGCGATCGGAGTCGGACCAGCTGGGCCCGCTCCTGCTGATGCCTCAAATGCATGCTCTTGACGCTCTTCGCCGTAGCCTTCGCGTGCTGCCCCTCTGCCCCTCGGCGCACCCCCACGACCTCCAGCAGAGTATCCCTTTCCACCCACTGCGGATCCTCCACCTCCTCGCTGACCCTCTCCTTGGGGTCCTCCGTAGCCACGGCCGCGCCCTCGACCCTGGTCGCTCATGTTTTCGATGTCACCTTTGTTTCGGTGGATTGACGAACGGCCGCTGTATGAGAGTGGTGGAGCGTAAGGGACTGAGTTATTCAAACAAGAAAGAGTTCATGATGGCATGCGCCATTTAGCGCGTCGTAATCACCTCTGGTTGTGGCGGTTTGAATGTTTGAGTTTTGGTGACACAAAACGCGCTTACCCTCGGCTCAGCACATTTACTTGAATGAAAAAAAGATTAAAATTTCACAATATACTGCTGTATTTAACTCTTTTCATAATAACCGCATAATTAGCAGAATGCTTGAAAATTTATTGTCGAAGGATTTGATATCACGTACCCTTTCCACTCCGAAGGCAGTCGAGTCGTCTACTCGCCTTTCACGTTCCGCAGAACAAGCGAACGCCATAGAAAGCGAACATTTGGCTTCCCTTAAAAAGGACTGTCACCCTGCAGGTTTGAGTTCGAATCCTCGGACATTTATATTTGCTACCCCGTCTCAAATGACTATCCTATACTGTAAAAATGTCAGTCAAACACCAACAATCGTTAATCTTCGTCCATTTTGTCGAGGGTAGCGTCGTCTGCATCCTGCGGATCCGATTCCAAATCACCCGTGAACGATGTCTCCCGTGAATTCCTCACAGAGTCGCTCCCCAATGGCCCAGATTCCATTTTTCCTATCGTAGAGTACTCATCCATTTGGCCTCCAAGGTCATCCTCACTGTCAGATCCGAAGAGATCCTTTTGTTCGGCATCCATCTTCAAATCATCTCCCGAAAGGGGTGCTACTTTGAGGTCTTGATCGTCTTCGTCTTCAGTATCCGCTTTCCTCTTCAGCCTTCTTCGTGAAGGTGCCTTTGCTTCTGTACCGCCTCCATCTTCATCTTGGTCGTCCTCCACAATTCGCTCATCCGACAGACCACTCTTCTTGCCGGACTTGACCTTGGTCTTCTTTTTCTTGCCCTCCTTTCGTCCGGAACTGGTAGGCTCGACTTCTGGCTCACTCTTCGGCTCACGTTCTGCCTCTTCTTCTTCGTCCGCAATAAATCCGTCATCCTTTTTCTGCATCCACACTAATGTGAGAAGAGTGCTTTTATGGTGAATTTGAGAGAGACTATTCACCTTGCGCTTCTTGGTCTCCCTCGCAGCAGCCTCTTTTCGGCGCTCGCGTTCTTGACGCTCCTTTTCATCTCTCGCACGCATATCCTCTTTTAAGCATAAAGCGTAAAAAATCAAGACAAAGAAAATGCGGCGTGTCCAAACTAGAAAGTAGACAGGTAGAGCAACCGAAGAATCTCACCTCGAAGTTTCTCTTGCTTTTTGGCAGCCTCCTCCATCATGGTACGGCGATGAGCTTCGGCCTTCGAACGCTCTACCTCATCGACTTCCTTCTGTTTCTTAAGTTCGGCCTCTTTGGCAGCTGCAGCTTCTCTGAATCGCTTCTCTCGTTCGTATTCATGCCGCTCCTGACTCTTGATCTCCCTGTCCAGAGCTTCTCCAAGCTTATCACAGTCTTTCTTG
Source organism: Gonapodya prolifera JEL478 (assembly GCA_001574975.1). Classification (NCBI taxonomy): domain Eukaryota; kingdom Fungi; phylum Monoblepharomycota; class Monoblepharidomycetes; order Monoblepharidales; family Gonapodyaceae; genus Gonapodya; species Gonapodya prolifera. The sequence goes on from KQ965788.1 coordinate 228,380, forward strand.
CTCGCCTCGAGCTTGTCTTTGGAAGGAAGCTGGGATAGAATGGCTGGAGGCGCCATTGACTTGTTGGAGGGGTCCTTCCTTGCTGCGTCATAGGACTTCTTGGCGGCATCAACCGCTTTCTCCAGCCAGCTGAAGCGAGATCGTGCAAAAGCAGTCCAAGATCGTGCTTGTTGTAGCTGCGGTCGTGTGCGGGTATCTTTTGAAGAAGTCACGACGATCCGAGCATGATGTTGCATGACTACGGCAAGGTCGTACAGCAAGATTTTGTCCGTTGGAGAGAATCGCAACGCCTTTCACCCGATGAAATATTGGGGTCAAATCGTATGAAACGAGCATTATAATTGATCCCACTCACCTTCTGAATGTTGCGCAAAGCAAGAACCATGTACTCGGCCTTCTTCTCCTTCTCCGCATGAATGAAATGGGCTCTTGCCAGAGCTTGGTAAAAGTACGCATCACGCAAATGAGGGTGTCGCTTGCCAAACATTTCAAACTGCATTAAGGAGGGTTTCAAATACATTAGATCTTGACTTTATGAGCGATCTGACGTGCATTGACTTACAAGAGATACGGCCACCTCATACTGCTTCAACTCGATACACACGAGACCCAAGTTCATCAGAACCCAAGGAACGTCTGGCGCAAGTTCTCGAACAGATTCGAAAATCTCCTTCGCCTCGGCGTACTTTCCGTCCTCGGCCAAAGCAATGCCAAGACCCATAGCGGCATAAGCATTCTTGGAGTCCACTTTCAGGGCACCAGAAAATTGACGGACGGCACGAAGGAGGTCTTGGGTTTTCTGTTGGCGCAAAAAGACCTTAGAAGACGTTCACCTGACGAGCAACTGTGGAAGATAAACGGGGTACCTTCTCCTTGTTTGACTCATTCCTCACTGTCGCAAGCCATTCGTTTCCAAGTTGAACCATCGCATACGGATCGTTTACTTTATTGTCCACCACAATCTTCTCGAACGTGCGTCTGCTGATCTTGTACTGGTTCGTCTGACGCTGAAGCTCTCCTAGCATGAGCCACGCCTCGACGTGAGACGGATCGTTTGAGAAGACGTCCTTAAAGTGATCTTCAGCTTCGGGTGCGTGGTTTTGTGAGAGTTCAATGGCACCGAGCCTGAGTGATGCTGTGAACAAATGAGGTATGTTTTTGTCGAAGGAACTGATCACCTCATGAAACGATCGCAGCTCACCATCGAAGTACAGCGGATGTTGATCCAAAATCTGCTTGTATCGTTCCTTCGCCCGGTCCACCTCACCCCTCGCCTCATTCAACCTCGCGATATTGTACCGAATCGTCGTGATAGAATCCCTGGTTGCGACATCCGTAATCCCCGCCGACGCTGCATGCGACAAACCTCTCGAATAATACGCCTCGGCCCTGTCCAAGTTTCCCGGTGTGCTGGTATCCAGATGTGCCAGTACAGCGAGGTTGTTGAACAGCGGGAGAGGTATCCGCGCGCCCGGTGTCTCCTCCAGGATTATCAAAGCCCGCTCGCTTGCGGCAAAGGCATGTTTGACGTCGCCTTGTTTTTGCCACACTTCAGCAAGCTCGAGGCACAGCTCAGCGTCGTCCAGAAGATCAAGATCCATCCCCTTGAAAGTCGAAGCAGAGCGAGACTCGTACTTCTTGACGAGAACGCGGCTCAGCACTTCCCATTTGTCGAGGGCCTTGGTAGAGTCGGAGCATTGAGTGTACGTGGAGATGGCCAGCTGCAACAAGCAAAATTGTGAAGGTGGAACACATCCTGTCATGAACGAAGGATTGCTCACCTTGAGCACGTCGATATCCTCGGGTTTCGCCTCCAGGACCAACTCTAGCTCCGCGGCGGCCAGCGTCGGCTCCCCTCTTTGCAATAGCACTCTCGCCATCGCGAAGCGTGCTTTGACCATCCTCTGATCCTTCGCCAAGGCAGCTCTGTACAAGTTCTCTGCCTCACTCCACCGCCCAGCACGGTGTTCCAGCTTCGCCCTCTGGAACTGCGCTTCCGCCTGAAGGGCGGTCACTTCGGAAGTGTCGTGTGCCGCTCGCAAGTGCGTCCGAGCCCGGTCCAGATCGTCCTTCGCTGACGCCACCACCCCACTAAACAACGCGACAAGGGCGTTGGCAGAAACTGTGGGGTCGCCCCGCTCGGCTGCAGCGAGAGATGCAAGGTGGCGCACCGCCCTATCCAGCGCGGGTTTCCCCTTGGCGTGTCCCTCCGCCGCGCTGACCCGCTTGTACTCGTTCATGTCCATTTGCATCAACAGGGAGCGTGCGGCGAGCGAGGGAGGGTTCAGCTCCAGGGACCGATCAAAGGCCTTGCGGGCCAGGTCGACGTGGCCGAGACGAAGGAAGCACATCCCGATCCCGAGGCGTGGGTCTGGCGTGGTAAGGCTCGGATCGATTTGGAGCGCGCGTTGAAATAGGGGGAGTGCGGATTTGAAGTCGGCACGGTAGAAGAAGATGCAGGCCTAGTTCCGACGGGAGGTGGCAAGATGTTAGCTTCAAGGACAGAAGACCACCGAAAGTTCGTCCGCTCCTCAAGTCCATTAACCCCGTCTCTCCCATCGTCCAACGCACCTGTCCAATCATCGCCGGCAAGCATTCCGGGAACCTATTCAACACACTGGCCATTTCCGACAGGGCCCTGTTGACCGCCTCGTCCCACGGCTTCCGCTCTCCCAGCAGCACGACCTGATTGAGCGACTTGACCATCTGCGTCACCAAGTTCCTGCTCTCGATGGCCTCGGCCGCGTTCACGGCCTGCGCGAATGCCTGTGCCGACCCCGGTGCCCGCGCCTCGAACCGCGTGTGGTGGTGCGCCAGGGCGTCTTGCAGCAGCATGGTGGCGGGGCCGGGGATGTTGCGGGCTGAGATGATATGGAGGGAGTGTGGAAGATTGGTATGGTCTGAACTAGAGAGGGGAGGAAAGGAGGGACTGGCTAACTCACCAATAGCTTCGCTGACGCCCCTCTGAATAAAGGTCAGCGCCTTTGACACATGGTTCCTCTTGTAGCATTCAAGCTTTGCCGGGAAATTGTTGTGGAAGAGCGGTATGAATGGCGTTTGGGTTCAATCGAAAGAACATTGTGGGGACGGGACAAATGAACTCAACACCCACAGCGAATTGGAGGTAGAAGTTGAGCGGCGACGCCTCGTTTGTGAGCACATGGAGAACCTCGTCTTCGAACCCGTCGGAAATGTCATTGAGCGGGACTTCCAGAACCTCGTCGTTGTTGAGCGGGATTTCAATGGACTCGACGGGTGGAATCACGCTCATTGTTGCCGACAGTCGATGAGAGCAAGCGAAGAGAAGGTGGAGGCGATCCTCGATCCCGCCGGTGCAGATAAAACGATTGTGGGCGGTGACTTCCCGACTTTTTGTGCACGTTCTGTCGAAGTCCCAGCGAGTCAATTCACCCTTCGACGACACACAACAGAGCTGCCTTGCACTAAGACGAGAAATGGCATGTATTTCACTTCATACAAAGTCGAACACAAAGTCGAAGCGAAGGTGGACAAACCTTCACCGGAAAGGGACCATATGGGACAAAAAGACGAAATGCACACAAAGAAAAGGATTCGCGGGTTTGACCCTTCTTTGGGCCGCTTGCTCTCATCTCGCGAGCGTTCCCGTCAGCTGTGGTCACACTTTCCCCCCCGTCCAGACTTCTTGCTTCCTTCTCTCCAACCTCTGCTGAGCCTGAATCACAATGCAAGATCTTCCAGTCGAATCTCTGCAAGCCATCTTGCGTTATCTTAGGCCGAACGATTTCTACAGAAGACAATCGTGTCTGCCGGGCGTTCCGTGAAACAGCTCGGAACGCTATTCCAGGTTGCCCCGATGGAAGAGTCGGAGTGTGCTGCAGTGTCCTTCTACGTGATAAACGACCTGACGAATCCGCACATCGGTCTCACTGGTTCAGGCCCCGCTACACAGCAGTACAGTACGGTGGAAGAGTGGTTTGGACCTGTCTTGCTGGGGACAGTGAATGGATAGACTTTCTTGCGATTAGGGTGGTGGAAGGTCGTGATGTGGCAAGAGGAGTTGACAACATACTCTTGAACAACTTCGAGTACTGCCTTCGAACCAACATTTCCTTGGCGGTGGACCAACTGCGCCTATCTTGGGACGATAAAGCAACAGCAATCAATGGATTGGCTGTAATGCGTTAAGCGGCTGAATGGATGGATGCCCGCGGTGTGAAGGAAGTCAGGATACCTGTAATGTTCTGTTGGAATTTGTCAAATCAGCCTCCGCGACTAACTCAGTGAATTCAATTGAATTGCTTGCATTATGTGATGAAAGCGATGCCAAATGCAGACACGTTGGTACCTTACGAGGTCCCTATCATGACCAACGAGGATGTTTCTACTCTTATCAACAATTATCACGGAGGTTGCTCACTGCAAGATTTGGTGTTTCCTATTCAGAAGAGCCTTGGCAGAACCAGAAGATCTAAAATGCAGATTGCTGCTCTCCCTTCTGAAGATCTTTCCCAATCTTTGTACCATCAAACCACTGCCTATTGAAGCAGCTTTTGAACCATCTTATGATGAAATTACCAGCACAAGGAATGTTCAAAAATCTGCTACAAGTGTCCGGGAGATTGGCTTTGTAATAAATCTCCAGAATACGGGGAAGGAACTTCCGCTAGTGCAAGAACAGTTTCTCCCATGCGTTGCTCAGGGTATCTTTGAACGTTGGAGTGACTTGAGCAAGTGGAGTTCCACGTCCTCCGAGAACTTTTTACTGCTCGTCAAGGACGCGTTTAGCGAGAACAGGGTCTGCCCCGACTCGGAGAAGAAGCCATGCCATGTTCGCTTGGGTGTTGACCTTTACTCGAACAATGTCGTTGCAGATCAGGTGTGCGTGATCATGAGAAAACCAAATTCACTCTCACCTGTGCAGCGATGATCAATCCCCACACCTTGCGCACAATATCATAATAATCGACGTTGACATTTGCATCCGCTGCAAATTCGGCAGCACGAATCAACATATCCAGTCCCGTTTGACCATTGGCAGTCCTCTTCGCTTTACGGTCTTTGACAGTCGCCTCGAAAAGAGCCTCCCACTCCTTGTAGTGCTGTTGCGTTTCCGCAACAGCCCTGCCTTATTGTACCACATTCGCGGGCTCTGTATGACCTGCTCGGGGTCCAGTAAGGGGGAAAAGTTTGATGAGTTGTCGCTGTTGGGGGCAAGATTTGTCGATTCCGATGAATTCTTGAAAGCCAAGCTCGAGAGCGAGACCTCAGGCGTCCGCAAAGAGGTCCGGGACAACTTGTGGCAGGGTCACAAGTTAGAGCTACTGCTCACGCTGGACCGAGATCATTTGTACCCACATCCTTCCGACCACGGTTTTTTTGCAAGTCATTTCAAAATCACGCTCTCGACATCCGCGAATGCATTTATTGGAGCAAAAGGTCCGAGAACAACCTCAGTGCCTTTCAGCAGGTCCAGTTGCTTTGACGTATGATAAGCACTGGTCTTTCCGGGACCCATAATGACATAGGCTTTTCCAATATATGGCACCTGAGAATCAAGAGTTCGATAGCACCGCCGACATACGATTCAATCAGTCAACCGACATCCGGGATGCCAAAGCTTCGGTACGTGTCATTGATTTTGCTCCCAAGTCCTTTTGACCGGAAAACCATGAGGGACAGCCAATACAATCGTCCTTTTGAAGAAGAAGTCTCGCCCCGAAGTATCACCGTTATGACGACTCCGTAAATCATTGCGGGATTGTGGATATCGCAAGTGGTGTCGTGTTGGCGAGGATAGGTATATCCAGGTATCGATCTGGTGAATCGGATCGCCAACAGCCTGCGTTTGTTTCCAAAAAAATGAAATAACGATTTTACGTGTAATTCATGCATATCGTCATGAACAGGAGATACTGCAAGGCACCCGTGGTTGGCCCTGGTTGGTCTCAACAGCAAATTAGGGCTGCGTCAACCATGGATCTTCGCACCCGTCACTCTCATGCCAAGGGTGAGGCTGGCGAGAGATCGTGGGCAGTGGACAAGGCTCGCCAGATCCAAGTACAGGCGGTGACGAAGAGTGGGTCGGAACTGCGGTGGAAGAGGTGTCGGGTTGTTGAGGCCCAGCTGAGGTGTGAACTGTGCGGTATAGACAAAGTAGCAACTGGAATCGAAAGCAACTCATTTTTTCTTGGGTATGCGCAGTGCACAGATAACTGGTGCGAGGGGTTGTTGTTTGTAGAATATTGAAAGCTGAACGGCAAATGCTCGCAACCCCTTGGCCACCGTGTGGGTTTTTTAATCATGCAACAGTAAGGTCGCGTGGTGTGAATGCGCGAATTCTTTTGGATGTGATCTCGCCGGTTGTAATTCACGTGGGAGGTGACATCCCTTGTGCTGACGTCATAAGCAGCTGCTATTGTTGCACCACCACGAGCGTCTAACACGCGTTTGGCGGTGTGCAATGATTGGGAATCTTTCCAGAGTTCTTTTTGGGGGGGAGGGGGCGGGGGGGGGGGGGCAATAGTCGATCAACATCAAGGTTACGGTCTTGATTTACTTTTGGGGCATCTCTTTCGAGGGGGAGCCAAGACTCTCATTGATGCTGATGACGTCAGATCAAAAACAGATTCCTTCTATTTCCTTCTGTAGCAGACAAGTACACACCAAAGCTCGCGTCCATTTACCCCAGCCACATCTCAATAAACCCTCGACTTTAACCGCAGCTGGACCTTATTATAGGGTTTTGACGTGCCAAGCTATTTATTTGTCGGGCATATCAAACCGTCAGCTCATGCGTCCAACATATTCGAGTGAGAGATAAGACTCACCGAAAAACGCGGCACTTGAGGCCACGTGCCTTTGACAAGTGTCAGATCGCAGCGTCGCACGATTGTACTGATAAACATCTTAATCACAGCAGTGGCAAAGCGATTGCCAACGCACTTGATCCGCGGAAGGAAACGTTCTGTCAGCTCGGCAAGAACTTTGAATCATACCAACTCACCGGATGCTTCCCAAGCCCCCACACGGCAACGTTGTAGTTTGAATGCGGCCCACCTTGTCCCAGTTTCACCCGCATGTGCTCCTTCGCGTCCGTCTCGATTCCGCCGGCGAACTCCACTGTGCGATCAGGGTCGTACGTCCATGGGTCTGAGTGGAGTTGCTCGTTGATGTTCAAGGTGGCGTGGGGGAAGATGCAGAACGATGAGGCGGGGATGGTATATGGGCCGATGGTGACGTCTTCGAGGGAAGTGCTGGTGGTAGCAAAGAGGGGTATGGTTGCCAATGGATGACGAAATGAAATGATGGAAGTTCGCTCACCGGAAGGAAGTAAAACTCAGGCCTACAAGTCTCAAGTTCTCCGCCAGCATACGATCAATAAATTCCATCTCGGCAAGATCGTGCATCGTAGGTGTGACCTCCGCAAGTGGGACGCCGCGTCCTCCCAAAACCCTCTCCTGCTCCGCCATCACACGAGCACATAGATCCGGTTCGGCCGCGATACGAAGTAAAAGCCATGCCATGTTTGCCTGTGTGTTGACCTGTGCCGCCAGAATCAGACCCCAGAAGTTGGCCATGAGTTCATAGTAGTCGACCGTCCCAGTCTCGTCAGTGACTTCCTCTGCAACCCTCAGAAGCAGGTCCGCACCAGAGTTGCTCTCGGCACCAGCGGGCGTCCTTTTGTCCCCCGTAACGACTCGCTTTGCCTTGACATTTTCGACGGCGCTTTTGAACAGGTCAGCCCACTTCTGATAATTTCGCTGCGTTTCCTCCACGAGTCCCTTCTTGCTATACCACATCCGAGGGCTCTGCATAACTTGTTCGGGGTCCACGAGGTAGAACATATCCTTGAGCTTTTGCAGCTGAGGGAAACTGCTGTCGATACCAACAAAGTGGCGGAAGCCGAGGTCAAGCATTAGGTCCCAGGTCTCGGCGAAAAGATCAGCAACGACTGAAGTTAGCGAGAAGATTCATGCAGGTAAACGATGCGGTGTCGTGAGGCCATTGAGGTTCTGAGACTCACATCCGCCAGACCAATTTGGCTTCGCCAGCATCTCCACAATAGAAGCTTCAACCTCTTTGGTAAACGTAGGCGATGCCAACGGCCTAGCCGCCGCCTCTTGTGCGAACCTCCTTCCTTCTTTCCTTCCCTCCCGATGTTCCGTGACTGCGGGGTAGAAATTTCCCAAAAGGTAATGTGCGCCTTTCCCGAGGTCCAGGTCCTTGGACGCGAGGAAGGGTCGGCTGTTTTCGGGACCCATTATGATGTACGTCTTTCCGAAAAGGGGGACCTGGTGTTCACGTGGGCAGGTGGGAGTTCAGTTTCATTCTGTGTATGTGATTCGACGGTCGGGTTCAAGTGAGTCCGCACGTACGCTGAGCACCCCGATGCTGCCATAGGATTCATATATCTTCATCCAAATGTTTTTCGGGTCGAATGCGAGGAGAAAAAGCCAGTGCAGGAGGGAGATGCGGGGAGGGTCGGTGGGAGACGACAGTTGGCGGGCGCTGGGGAGGAGCGGGACGGCGAGAACCAGCAGCCATGCGATAATTGTGAAGACCATGGTAACGCTCAGCGAAGGTTCTGCGGTGGATGTGTATATCCACGATGCTGTGTCTGCGGCCGGAGGCACTGTTTTCGGCCCTGAAAAGGAACAAGGCATACAACATACGAGCTCTTTTTTGAAGCTGCTTGCCATTCATCTGAATCAATTTTGATGTGTCAGTTTATACTATACAGCATAGCGCCCGCCATTCCACTTAATACCCTCTCTTCTTCAACTGGATCTGTACCTTATTGTAAGGCTTCGACGTGCCCAACTTCATCCAAGCATTCACCAAACAGCCAGTTCGCTCGTTAACTGGAGTTCAAAAGCGAATACTCACCGAGATCCGGGGTACTTGCGGCCACGTGCCCTCGACGAGTTCAAGATCGCACTGCCGCACCACCATGCTGATAAACATCTTGATGACGGCTGTGGCGTGTTCCGACCCACTTGGTTTGTGAAAGGAGGGGTTGCGATAAGGTCAGCGATGAGACCAACAACGGCAACACTGCCACCTCGTCCACCGAGAACCGTTTTCTGCTCCACCATCACACGAGCGCACAAGTTGGGATCCGCCGCGATACGAAGAAGAAGCCACGCCATACTGGCTTGCGTGTTGACCTGTGCCGCCAGAATCAGGCCCCCGAAGTTGGCCATGATCTCGTAGTAGTCAACTACCCCGTTCTCGTCAGTGGCGTCCTCTGCAACACTCAGGGGCAGGTCAGCTCCTGAATTGTTCTCTGCACCAGTTGGCGCTCTCCTGTCACCCGCAGTAGCTCGCTTAGCCTTCACGTCCTCCACTGCTGCTTGGAACAGATCTGCCCACATCCGATAATTCCTCTGCGTTTCCTCCACGAGTCCCTTCTTATCATACCACATCCGCGGGCTCTTCATCACGTGCTCGGGGTCAACGAGGTAGAAGGTATCCTTGAGTTGCTGTAGTTGGGGAATGTGCTGTCGATCCCGATGAAATGGTGGAAACCGAGGTCCAATGCCATGTCCCAGGTTTCGGCGAAGAGGTCGGGCACGACTGGGGCGGGGGAGGAGCATTGGTCACCAGTAATATCAAGAATCGAAATCTACGTCGCTCCGTGGTAAGGATCCGCCTCGTCCGGCAAACAGCCTCGGTCAGCGCTTTCACGCTCATTAGGCCTTGGAGTCCTCCCCCTGTGGGGTAGAAGTCACCGAGAACAATTGCGGTGCCCTTGTTGAGGTCCATGTTCTTTGAGGCGTGGTAGGGTCTGCTGTTTTCGGGGCCCATCACGACGTCAGTCTTTCCGAGAATCGGAACCTGGAATAATTAGCGGGGTTCGATACGTGTGTATTCTCAACGCACGTTGTCAATGGGCACACGCACCTCAGGCACACCGACGCTACCGCCGCGTTCGTACACTCTGACCCATATGTTCACGGAGTCTGTTGCGAGGAAATAGAACTAGTAAAGGAGTGAAATGCTGGGCTGGCCGTTGGGCGGTGATTGGCGGCGGGTGCTGAGAAGAGGAGCAGAACCCATGCAATGATTGGTATGGCCATCTCAGCAGCAACAGCACTTGGTGAATCGAAATTGCGAGGTCGCTCCAGTCTCTCGTGGTGGAAGGGGACCTGTTTAAAGGTTGAGAGCGCTCGAGGTCACTGGTAAAGGCTAATCAATATCTTCCGTGCTCCACAACATGCGTAAAAGTTATGTTCATCCTTCTACTACAAATAAATGCACACTTTGATAGCCTGGTTGTGTTCTCCCGCGTATTCCGCTACTTTGCTGGTTCACGGGCGTTTGATTACCCGTCGTTGCGAGCGTTCTTCATGCTAACGTGGAAGGCTTGCGTTCGCAGCTGTTGTTTCATAGTTATTAGACTTTCCGTCGCACTTTTTTGTGAACACAGATGTCCAGAGATTGTCTTTGTACCTGGCATTATGTCACTAATTGACACACGCTTGCATCATGTTGCGCCCTGAGCAGCCGGTCCGCGAGCGCCCGTCAAAGTCGTTTCATCGCATTTGCTACTGCCCAAGGAATGCAGCACAGCGTTTTCTGTGCTTCATCGCCCGCAGTGGCGGTTGACCACAACCAACTTTTTGTGGCGCAGATCCGTGGTCGCTCCACCCACGTCGCGATTACGTCGCTTCCTGTCCGGAACAAAACATCACAGATGGCCCCTTCGCCTCCTCCCTCGAAGCCCAAGACGGCTTCCACTGAAAACAGTTCCTCCTCTCCGCCGAAAAAGAAGCAGCCCCACTTCTCCATGGTTCGAGAATTCGCTCTCGCCGACTTCATCACGCTCTGCAACGGCGTGTGCGGAACTGTCAGCATCTTCTGCTCGGCGTCGTTTCTCAAGACAAATGACACGTCTTTCCTCTGGACTGCCGTTGGTGCCCTACCCCTCGGATTTCTTTTCGACGCGCTTGATGGAAACGTCGCGCGGTGGCGTAAGCAGGAGAGCTTGCTCGGTACGTCTAGCCAGGAGCTCTACTGCTTTAAGTTTTTCATTCTTGCGCCCCTTTCCCTTCGATTCCTCGCCCGAAACTTTCTTCTAATGTCCAGGTCAAGAACTCGACTCGCTCGCGGACCTCGTGTCGTTCTCGGTCGCGCCGGCCATGCTCGCCTTTGCAGCCGGAATGGACTCGGCAGCAGACTGTGCGATCCTCACCTACTTTATTTGCTGTGGGATCGCGCGGTGAGTTTGACAGACTTGGCGGGGACACAACAGGCCGGGAGAGATAGACAGGGAACTTATGCATGGGCCCAATTATGTTTGGCGAAGACGTTATGATGGAGCTTGGGACGCCACCAAATGAAAACACCTAGAAAGATTGCCCAGAACAGCACCTTAGGTTCAGCGTTTCAGAACCGCAACATCATCTACCCATCCTTCGCACCACTACTTACCAACATTTCGTCCCATCCCCCACCCCTTCCCCTCCCTTATCTCGAATCACCACCACCGCAGCCTCGCCCGGTACAACGCCACCGTCGAGCTCATCAAAAAGCAAACCGGCAAGGCCAAAATCACCCACTTCGAGGGCACGCCCGTGCCCACAACGTTGCTCCTCGACGTTATTGTCGCGTGGTTCCTTTCGAAAGGGTGGATCGCTGACGCGTTGCCGTATGGTGTCGTTGAGTTGGGAGCGTGGCCGGGTGTTGGCGGTGTCATGTGAGTTTTCGGGCACACTGTTCTCGTTTTGTGGATTTATCAATTATGGATTCAACCGAATCGTGGCCGTCTCAAGAATCCATCCCATCGTGCTCATGTACGGCCTCTCCGGTACGCTTCAGATATCCAAATCGCTCAGAGTGCCCAAACCGTTCTCGTGACCTGTCCTCATCACGAGGCAGACCGAGTGCCGGTGTGCCCCATCCTGGAATTTCGCAACGCGGGGGCGGCACCATGTTGGAGAAAGCAGCTTCTACGCCTCGTAGAATAAAATTGTACAGAACATTCCTCATGTCGATTAAATCTCCCCCTCTCGAACTATCTTCTCGACCCGGCGGATGTCGCGTTCACCCCACCAAAACCGCCTTCGCCCCCACTTTTGCCACACCACCACCGACACCCAACCCCGCCATCCCTACATTCAGGGCCACAACTGGTGCCCACTCGTCGAGCCAGTCCGCTCGGACAACCTTACTCATCCGCCCGAACTCGTCGAGGGCACTCCATGCCGCACGCAACTGCGGCGGGCGGTCTTTGTCGGCGCACGTGAGGGAGAGCTTGTGTAGGCGGAGGAGAAGAGTCGTGGAGATCTGGACGTGGAAGGATGCGGGGTTGCTTGTTTGGGTCTCGTGTCCTGAGGCCGTCCACGTACCTTCCAAAACTCATCCTCCCATGCACCAACGCCCTCGTCACCCATTCCCAAACACGCCGCTACGGCCCCCGAAATCACGGAGAATGCCTTCACGAGACACCCTGCATTTCCGGCCAGTACCCCCACCGAATTGTCCCAACCTGCACCCGCCGCGGCTGTGTCTGGAAGGTACGCCAGGCGGTGCAAGGCGACGGCAAATAGTGGTGGTAAAAGGGACCAAGAGGGGAGGGTAGAGTCAGTGGTGGGATTGGCTGTGTCAGGGAGCCCACGGAAATCAGTGAGGGAGGGAAGTCTGGTGATGAGAATAACTTACCGTGCACGGTAATAGCCGCTTGGAGTGCGATGTCTTTTTGGTCCACCTAGTTTCAAATTCAATCACAACTCAGGACATTACTCCCGCGGGCTAATCTTCCACGCACCACATCAACACCGAAAGCGTCTACAAGCATGCTTCTCCTTTCTGTTCGCACGGGTACCTCGGGCCGACCACCTTGAAATTCGACCATAGCGCTTGCTGAGATATCATTGCGCACGGAGAGACAAAGGCCGAGGGATGTTGCCTTGTCGAGGAAGTCGGGCATATCTGAGAGAAATGCATGAAGGAAGAGATTGTTAAATTGTTGGGGGGGGGGGGGGGGGGGTTCAATACTGGGATTGTTGGAGAAGAAAATAAAGAGAGACAATTACATTTGATGTGATTTATAGCTTCGGCAGTCTTGGCTTCGTCGAGAATGTTTTCTTTGAGAGATTGTAGCGAGTTCACGTTCTGGACGGCCATTTCCTGAGGTTTCAGTGGATTAAGCCGGGCGTTCGATCCATCTTCCATCCCCTTGCGAAGTCCAAGGATATCATCTCACCTTAACATACCCCACGAGAATAGTAACGTACTTCAGCAATTGGTCGTCCAAGTACCGGAACCCACTTGCCCCGACAAGTCTTGCCAGTGCCCCATATTCTGCAATAGCGGTGTTTTGAAAATCTTGTCGGGGTTTCAACACCTTGCGTCCGCCTAGTCATACCTGTTGGGTTGAAATAGGCTTCGAAGCGTACTGTGTTCATCTCAGTCATGGAGTAGACTGTCTGTCGTCCAGGCGAGTAGACCATAGCACCCGTTGACGCTTTTGTGGCGAGAGCGTCGAGATACCTGTTTGTGAACAATGATTATGATGCCTGGCAGTGCAGCTACAACATTCATCCCATGCCCGAGTTCAACATACCAACTTGCATACGCGAGCAAAAAGTGCTGAGAGGGATCTGCCTTGGGGAAAACGCGTTTAGTACGTTCCTTCGTTGTGCGGGAGGGGTTGTAAAGGAAGTCCACATCGATAATAGGGAGGACACCAGTTGCTTTGATGCTGAAGCACGAAATCGGTGGAGTGGTCACCACGGCATTTATACTTTGTTAATCACTACTCACTGATCAGCACCGACTGGTGGTCGCAACACTTCTCCCACCACGCGAGCAATCGGAACGCCAGCTGCAATGAGCAACGACTTTAAAGCTTCATAATTGGCTCACGAAGCAATCTCAAAAGTACTTTTCATCTGCAAATGTTCCAAGATAAGCATTATGCCATGAATATTTTCTGCGAGAACGGCGGGTCGTACAACGTCGAATGGAATCTTCAAAGTACAGTCTTCTCAGGATATTTGCACCTCCCACGAGCAAGCAAACCTACCATTAGGTCGATATCCTTGAGATGTGCATCCTTTCGGTCCCCTGAAACCAATCCTACTGGTGACGAGGTCTTGTAGACTGATCCATTCACAAAGCTTAGGCGCGTGACCCCGTTTCTCAGCTTCTTGATCACTTGCGAGTGGAAAACACAACAAACCTAGTGACACGAGCAACGATCGCTTGTACCAAGAAGTTGGCCGGACGATACAAGATATCGTGTATCCTGAGCTCAGTTTCATTCGGCGTCATTGACACTGTGAGGGAGTGCAGCGCAAATCGCAGTGTCCAAAGACTGTGAAGGTGAAGTTTTTGGAACGATATTTGTCATGACTCGTGATGTCAGTCGCGGCAACTCCGGTGTTTCGCCTGCGAACCTTCGTTGATCGGCAGTTGAGACGACTGATGTTGACGTGTTGGCTTGGTTTTTCTTTTTCTTGGTTTTCTTTCCACCTGCAGGCTTATCGGTGTTGGGAGGATTTGCGGCCTTTGGAACCGCAGTGAACGTTCAGAATGGGGGAAAATGTATAGATGCATCACTCACGAGACTGGAAACCCTCTTGACTTCATGGAACAGCTCCAAAACAAGATCGCCTGCCCGAGAGCTAATAGCTCCGAGGATTCCATCAATCTGCAAGTTGGCAACAGATTTGAAACTGTCAAACTTTCGGAAAAGATTCCATTCATCAGCGTATGGTTATAAAGATCACCGTATCGAACATACTTCTGCCGGAAACGCCGGCGCTGCGCAAAAGGGTGCGCTTGTGAGTGCAAAAGCGAATCCGACGATGTAATTATAAGGTGTCATCGCCGATTGATTTCCCAGTGCTTCCAGAGCATGTTCATTCACGATATCGGTGAAAAATACTAGGTCCTTGAGGGAGTGATTTTCCTCCATGAACGCCTCAAAATCGATTATGGGTCTTTTGAGTCGATGTAAGTGAGCCAAGGATTGGATTGTCTGAAGTCGGGAGGGCACGAACCGGCAAATGAATAGTAATTGCTCCATCTTATCGGCAAATTCTGCGAAAACATTCGCCTTTGATATTGCCGCCCCGTGCGATGAGGCGAGAATCTGCACTTTCAGCCAAGCGAGTTCTATGGCCTGCAGGAGCTTTTACCCGTTAACACTACCAAGTCTTCCTATGAGCTGCAAAAGCACAAACTTTTAGAGAGCTGGTCTCAGAAGATCCGTCAGCCACAGCTTTGAGAGATTGATCCAGTTCATTCACAATTTGCAAAGCGGCCTTTCCACTGGCGAACGAATCTTCGACGAAGGATTTCATACTGAGCTGACTGATATGTGATTTAAACTTCTCGAAACGACTATGAAGAATTTCTGTCAATGTGCAAGACGTTTGGCGAGTCAATTTGAAGTGTGAATGATGTGAGCCATTCATCAAAAGTGGTACGAACCTTTTTTCTGCTTCTTCAGATCATGGTCAATCTTCCAGACATGCCAAATCATTTCGATTATGTTGAGATCACTATTAGTTCTCGCTTTCGAAGCCTTTTTGGACGAAACACGGTCGCAGTTTGAAAGATACCAAAAGATTTCATCCTTCGCTGTTGCAAGCACTGCGATGTAGAGCTGCCAACACCCGTGTTGAGTGTCGAATGTGAGCGAGTGGATGATTCAAGTAGAGCACCCACGTCGAACAATGAGTCCCGATACTCAGGACAGTTGCACAGTGATGTGAGTTGTTTGAGTTGGAGACGCAAGTATTCGCGCCGATCCTGGTGAAATTTTTGCTGCTCGATCACTGTTGTCTCCCTGTTTCAGCATCAAACCGTATTCGAAGTTCAAGCCTGCCACGAAAGAGGATTGTTCTTACATACGTAATTTTGGGAATAGTCTTGATTTTGAGCTTGGTAATCTCTTCGTGGATATTGATGAGCTAGACATCGTTGAATGATCATAAGATTCGACAACTCTGTTCACGGAATGACAGCATCACGGACTTACGTGGTTTCGACTGACCTTCAGAAACGACGTATACTCGCACACTGTCGTCAGGTCGTCCACATCCTTGGAAGCCTCTTGAGGAAAGAGGAGATATGGAGTCACCAAATACGAAAGGTTTCGACTTGAAATAGCGAATCCGGTGAAGTTCTTGACGGTAGTCAACGATGTACCTCGTGAGTGTAAACCCTCCTCGGGCAAAGAAATGGTACCTTACAAGCAGCTCCATCTCCTTCGGAACAGACGCTTGCGTCGCAATGACCTTGAGACTCTCTGGGTTTATTCTGGAGGCCCTGGAGACACCTGGGCTGTGAAACGTGTCGAGTATTTCGCAAAGCTTGAATAGTTGGGCGTGGGCTTCAGGTAAGGAGAGCTTTCCGTCATACGACTGAATGCGCTTTGAAATACTGGTTCGGTGGACGAAATGTCGTGTCGTAGTTTGTTGCTCTTGGCGTATGAATCGAACCTCACATTTTACACCTGTCTCGAACGTCCGAGCCCGACGAAATGTGCGGAAGAAGTACAACCACAACCTTTCGTGTGTCCCCGCACTCTTCGAACAAAAAGTTGATGTGACATAACGTCACCATAAGCTCGGAAATCACCGTAGCGAGACTCGTCGTCACCGGAAACTAATCGCAACCAACATTATCTCAAAGAGTTCCATCTGCCTTTGTCCTGGCGCAGGCGATAAACTCACGTCAACCCCAACGAGTCGCGAGCTTGACTTGAACGCTTCGAGGACGTGACCCGTCCACTCACACACTTGGGACATGATCTGAAAAACAGGTTGAAGCTGCTCCAGGTGGAGAGATCTGCCCTGAACGAATGTCTGAAGCTGCTTCTCCTTGACAACTGCGTCGGGGTCGGGGAAGCGCTTCACCGCGGCTTTCACGAGATTCTGAAGACCCGGGTCTTCCAGCAGTGCGAGCTTCAGGCACAGGCTTTTCTGGTTAAGCTGGCTCTGCAGCGCGGCAAGCGATGGGAGAAGCTGTTGGCGTCCATGGAGTAGTAGTGTCTGCAGAAGGAAAGAGATGATTGCTACCAAAGGTTTGAGGTGCTCTGAGGGGAAATCTTACCAGAAGCTTCTCCGCCAACGCGTCCAGCGATTCCATTGAACGAACGATGGATTTCCTTGTGACCACGGCAATCATCCGAAATCCACCATTCCCTTCTGTTTCAGCGCACATTTGTTCCAATGGCAACAGAATGGGAAGATGTCTTGCGCGACAAGGTGACTGCTCAATCGCCTGCGTCTCCTCCACTTCAATCGTTGAGCATCCCCTACAGGGCATTCTCCCCGAGGTCACAGAATCGCAAATCATCGACATGATGGAAGAAACGATTGCATCTAAAACCGCAGGCAAGAGTTATGAAGATAAGACGCTGGACGAGCTCGACGACGAATTGGACGACGTTGGGGACGAGGATGAGGAACGAATTCTGCAGGTGATGAGACAGAAACGCATGGAGGAAGTACGGGCCGCCCAAGCGAAGGAGAAGTATGGAGATGTGTATCCTATTTCTAAGCCGGAGTTCGTGCGAGAGGTGACGGAAGCCAGTCAAGGTACTGTACAACTGTGGATTGGTTGGGTGCTAGGAAAATTGACCAACGAACTGCCGGGGTTTCAGAGTGTGCAGTCGTTTGCTTACTTTATAATGTGAGTCCCATTGAAGTGGTGAAAGATGCGTGCGTGCTAAATTGTTGCCTTTATAAGGACGTGGTTCCCGAATCGAAGCTAGTTTCTTCTCTTCTCGTCACCATCGCTCGGCGGTACCGGGCCGTCAAGTTTGTCAAAATTGTCGCAGCGCAGGCTGTGCCCAATTTTCCGGACCGCAATGTCCCGACGCTATTGATTTATCAGTCGGGTGATTTGCTCACGCAGCTTGTCACACTGAGAACTCTTGGGGGGATGAGCACGTCTTCCAAGGATCTGGAGCGATACCTGGAAAAGCTTGGAATCATCAAGATTGCACCGTCGAATAGCAAGGACACGGGGGGCGAGAGCGACGATGAGGAAAATGAACATCGCAGGCGAAAACTCCGAGTTGGATATATTGCTAGAACTGCAAATGCAGATGGCTATGACGATGATGATATCAATTAATTATGGTGCGAAGCTCTACTACGGTCGTTCAATGATCGAAAAAGATTGGTTTTAGAAATCCTATTATTGTAGTCCACTTTCATCTTCCATTAGTGAATGCGGGCATGCCCAATGTATGGAAGGAAAGTAAGCTGACGGATAACGAGTCGGAGAACCAAACGGTTGTGTGCTTGAAGTAGTCTCCATTGGTCTTCTTTTCGGTGTATCCGTTTTTTAAAAGGGTGCTCTGGGACCCTTCAAACGGAGTCGTCTCGGCGCACGTCGTAAGTTTTGGCCTGATGTCATATCAGAGGGCTCACAACTGACTTAGTTTAATGATGCATTGGTGATCGCCCCGGTGCGCTTTCGCTTTCCCAGCACTTCGAATCGGATACTCTCCCTTACACGATGAACTACACCCACACTGGGTACTGGTCCTTCGATGACAGCACAGGAACAAATCAACTCGATCGGTGAGTCTTCGGTGCTGTGCACTTGAATCTTGCCCTAACAACTCGCCTCTTATATCCAGACGTAAACTTCATAAATCTCGGGCTCGCTCTCAATCCCAAAACTAAGAGTACGTTGTCCGCCCTCCGTCTTGATAAGCAACGAAACCTCCGATTGAGGTGCGTTTCGTAACCTTTACAGTCGAAATTGATGGGTGCGCACAGCTCGCATGCACCATCACAACAATGGGACTATGGCCCCAATCTGCTGCCCCGACGGGAACATGCGTGGTGAGCGGCGTCCTGTCGGTCGCTATTCTTCTGTTGTCTGTCATTTACAACATTGCGCAACGCACGTCGCACGTTCCGTTGTGCACCTCACTCCGGCACCATGGCCTTGATCTTGGCATGGCGGGCCAGAAACGCCGGAAACTCATTGTCCTTCACTTCGAACTCGCGCGTGTCACGCAAGTCCCCGCCCGTACCGCTGTTCTTGCCCTCGAGTGTGAGCACGCGGAACTATTTCCACCGCACGGGGGCGATGGCGCGGATGTGCGCCCGCATGTCTTCACGCCAGTTGAACTTGTTCACGATGGTGTTGAGCTTTATGGGCACGCGGGCCTCGCGCAGCAAGCGCACGACATTGGACACGGACTGCACGTGGTGGCCCGCCCCGCGCGCGGTTGGTGGGGTCGTCAAATGAGTCCACGGACAGCCCGAACATGCTCAGATGGTGCCCGTGCCGCGCGATCCAGTCGCGCTTTGACCAGGGAGCCGTTGGAGATGACGGTGACGATCTCGCCAAGGTACTCCGGGTGCACGAACGGCTCCCCACCGGCGTAGTTGAGTTTGCACATCCCGGCGTCTGCGAGCATCCGCAGCGCGCGCTTGAGGTCCGCGATGGGTGTGAGGGAGCACGTTTTGGCGGTGTGGAAGCAGAATCCGAACGTGTAGTTGCGTTTTTGCGACGGAAAAATATTGACAGAAATGGATTCGCGCACGTCGCGTGTCTCGGGTGCTCAGTGGGTGGGTGGTGTTGGTTGGAAGCTAAGCAAGGTGGCCAGCCCAAGTCCGAAAGAAGCTGCGAGGAGTTCACAAGCGTTAGCCTGCCGCGTCACTGTGGCCAATACAGACGACGACACGTGGTTTGCATTGCAATGCGACGCAGTGAGCGACAGCGGCGGAATGACGAGTGTGTCCCCGGGACGGAGCTCGGCTTTGAAGGCGCCCTCCACGGCAGCCAGAAGCGGCAACAGGTCAGCGCCAGTGAAATTCGTGTGCCAAATGCCGCTCCTCGCAGAGTGTAGGCGGCGTCCGGAGGCAGCAGCCAGAACAGGTGGACGGTCCGCCATGAGGACACGGATGTCAAAGGAGTCACTGCGAGTGGACCTCCGCCGATCTCGAGCGTCGCAGATGCGCCGACGCCTAGGTCCTGTGGTGCGGGGATGACAACCACGCGCGGTGGTGGTTGCTGCAGAACTATAGATTTTTTTTGATTTCAGGGTTTCCTAGCTAGAGGCGAGTTCCGGTAAGACGCCGCGAAGAAGTGATGGAGTGCCGGGAGGGTTCTCGCCCGGTTGCAGGACGGCGGGGGCGAAACATGCGCGAGAGTCCGTAGGGGTGGGTTTGGGAAAGGAGACACCGATGCGAGCAGCGAGCGCCCAGAGTAAGCGAGACGCGGGTTCCGCGAGCGGAAAGAGAAGAAGGAGTGCGATTTATGACCAGAACACGATCATTGTGTGGGGGTTATGGAGATCGAGGCTGTTTTGAGGGTACCCATTCATTCTTTTTTTTTAGTGGGTCTTTGGCCCACATATTCCCAACGAGACCCCAACCAGTTTCGCAGGAGCTGCCGCGGGCTTCACTACGATGCCCTGATGCTTGTGATTGAGAAGAAAAACTCGTATTCCAGTATCAAAACAGTCCGGCTCGGACCAGACAACAGGAAAACGATCATCGTATGTGGGTCGAAACTTCGATTCAGAGATATAACTAGAACTGCTAAAGCAGATGGCTGAAGATGATGAATAATACAGGCGGTAGCTGCGGTTAGTCGCCTTGGCTGGAAAAGGCATGGAGACCCACGACGTGAACACATGCGACCATTGTGCCGGAACTCCAGAACACGGGCTTTGTGACTGCATCACAAAGTTGGGCGCCTTGAGAGGCCGGCTGAGCCGAGCAATCACCCATTGGACTCCAGTCAGTCTCGCGATGGAAGTCGCTCACGTCTTCTGCTGCACCAACTACTGCCGTATTGCCCTAATGGATCTTTTGCGCCAAATTTTTTACCTGTAGACCCTTCATCGTCAATGGGGAGCCGTTGCCCGACGATCGATTCCCTCCACAGGACATCAATTTCTGCATTCACGCACCAGGGTTTCTCGCATCGACCCCCCTCGTTGGAATTTTTGCAAAATGCTTCAAGTTTGGAGCGAAAATGGCACCAAACCTGGATTTGGACAGTGTTCCGACAGAACAAATCGCTGTCATGGAGCACTATGGCATCATCCAATTCTTTCTGGGGACATTCTTCCACTCCAGCATTCTTCTGGGCCTTCTCATCGAGTCAAACTCCTCTGTCGTTCCACAGATCCTCCAGAGTGAATCACAATTCATACCTTCAATGTTGAACATCTTCGCTCACCAATTGACGCATGTTCCACAACGCGACCTGTCTGCGGACGTCACTCTCCTTTCAGTCCAACTGCTATCAACCATTTGCTCGAGTGTTGACGCTGCCACTCTCACCGCAGTAAACGCCCAATGAAAGGGAACAGGAAATTCTACCGCTTACTGACGGATCCATCACGAGTCCATCAGCAACACGTTACGATTTGGCGCAGGGTTGCACGGACATTTTCCGCCGGAATGTCGTCACCGGAATGTCGTCAACCCAATAAAAATCCAAACGCTCCACAATCCGCCAAACTTGCGGATACTTTTCGTGCAATGCTGGGGTGGCGGTGACGGCATCGAAAAGTTTGCTCAAGGACGGCGCGTCAAAAGCTCCAAAGCTCTTTTGGTGCTTCCAGTGCCGAAGGATCAAGTATTGCTCGAAAGAGTGTCAAAAGGCGGACTGGAAATGCCACAAAATTGTTTTATGGGGCACAGAGCATGACGCTGCTGGAAGACGTGGGATTGGGGAGTCTATGGACGTCTGAGACTTGTCAGCTGGCAGGTGGCAATGGGAAGCAAGTCGAAGGTGTTGACGTTGATGGACTTGACAAGCGTATGAAGCATTATTCAAACCAATTCTCCATAAATAATTAGATATGATTTATTGTGAATATGTTGCAATTATGGACTATTCGAGACATTGAGCCCTTTCTGCACTTTGACCCCCGTCACGTGCCTTCTCAAGCCGAATCCTCACCACGTCCTCTCGTAACCTATTCTCTCTCCGCAACACCTGCAGCCTTTTTTCAAGTCTCGCTTTGCGATCAACCAGCGATTGGGTCATGGCGGCAGCGGACCGAAGCTCTTGTTCGAGGTGAGAGTTTTCCAATTCTATGTGGTTCGTATGCTGCTGCAAGAACGTGGCGGCCTCGGCGTGGGCTTGCGCCTCGAGGTTTTGGAGCTTCGCGTCCGCTTCACGCTGCAACTTTATGCGGGTCTCAAGGAGCCTCCGCTCGAGCTCTTCAAGTCGCGTTTTATGCTGCGCCTCCTAATGAAATAGAAGTGGGACTGCGTAAACGGCGATTCCAAAGATCGATCGAACGATCGACACGTCGTCTCACCATGTCTGACATCTCCTTTTTGAGCTTCACTATTTCGGCTTCATGTTTTGCACGTTTTGACTGTTCAAATGTGAAGAAGATTGATAGAATTCGAACGTGCGGGCGTCTGACGTTAACCCACCATGACGTCGCTGAGAGCCATGACTTCCTGATTCTTCGTTTCGAGTTTAACGTCCAGGTCTGCGATTTGCTCCTTGAGTCTGTCCGCCGTCTCGCGGAGTGCGTTTTCAGCCTCGCGCCGTTTCTGATCCATTACATCAGATGCTTCTTTGCGTCTTGCTGCAAGCTTGTCAATTGCAGCTTGCTTCGTTGACTGGTTTGCCTCCAGGTACGCGATATACTCTGCCTAGGTTCATTGTGATAATTGAAGTGGTTTCGTGAGAAGCTACGATCGGAAATTAGAGTACTCACGGTGTCAGTTTGACAGTTGTCGATTTCTCTTCGATACCACGAGTTCTCCGCTCGACTTATCATAGAACACACCTCATTAAGGTTTTGCTCACGCTGATTGGGTCCGTAGACTCACAGTCGCTCATGCTTCTCGCGAAGGGAAGATAAAGACTTGTCAAGTCCAGCAAGCCTGCAATGAAACCAATTGTGGCCTCTGCGTCGACTGCACGCTTTCCACACGAACGCACTTTGCTCGCAACACGTCTTCATTCAAGTCTTCAAGCTTAATCTCCCCAATCACGCTTGGAGGAAGCAGCTTGTAGAATGCTTCAAGTTCACTGCGACCCTTGTCTGAATGCCGGGCGTGATCGCTCGAAGCAGACCTAGGTAATGCTTTGCCTTTGCTCTTCTTCTTCTTGCTGCCTCCGGATTTGGCTGATCCTTCCATCGGGGTTGAGGGAATCGGGCGTGCCCTTGCGCCCAACCCCCAAAGTGCTGCGAAACTTGTACGAAGACTTCCCATGTTCTGAACTTCCAATGGCAAACAGCGACCAAGACCAGGCAGTTCTGGTGGAGCTTGTCCGGCGTGTCACCCGCGCGTTCTACACGCATCCCCACATTCTCATCATGGACTTGATTGCTGCAAAAGGCGAACTGCGAGACGAAGAGCTCGTGGCCGCGACAAAGATCCCATCAAAGGAGCTGGCGAGGTTCTGTCAGAAACTCAAGGAGGATCGACTTCTTTCCTCGTTGGTAGATTCCTGTCAAGCGTGATTCCTTGGTGCTCTTCACAAAAACCGCTCCTGTCAAAACTTGCAGGGAATCGAAAGAGAC
Organism: Gonapodya prolifera JEL478; assembly: GCA_001574975.1. Classification (NCBI taxonomy): domain Eukaryota; kingdom Fungi; phylum Monoblepharomycota; class Monoblepharidomycetes; order Monoblepharidales; family Gonapodyaceae; genus Gonapodya; species Gonapodya prolifera. The sequence continues at coordinate 251,850 of KQ965788.1, forward strand.
CAACATCAACCAAAAAATCCTGCAAAGAAATACGTGAGATATTCTTTCTCGGTTCTCCGTCTAAGCTCTACGCTGGACTACTTTGCTGGGCCGGATTTGTAGATACTATATCGATTTCATCGAATTCATCAATGCGGTGAGATTGCGAATCGCCCTCGTGAACCGAAGAATTCAACGAGATATCAATGCGGTGAGTGTTCTGGTTGTTGTACCAGGAGTCCGTTGATGCTACATCCAATCCACGGGAAGGCTGAAGAACGACAATCCTTCCGGTGCCCAATCTGCAGACGCACATACGACCTCACAGACGCGCAGCGACTCTTGGACTATGCTACCGGTGAAATTCGCTGCGAAGATGACAAAGAGATATTGGCAATCGAGGGGGACAAAGCTCTTAGCAAGATGACACACGAAACATATCAGAAGTTCGCTAGGCAGACCGAAAAGCTTGTCGAGCTTTTGAGCAAGACGGACTCCATGAAAATTGAGGCGTGAGTTGGGCGGATGTTTCTACCCAGTCGAAATTTGCTCATCTTTGGGTGGATGGATCGCGATCTTTTAACATGTGGGGCCAGTCACAAACGGGCCGAGAAACTCACAAAAGGTACGTTTTAATGCGATCTGAGACTCTATTTGTGACTTAAAATTGGTTGCTTCGCCTCTAGAGCAAAAGCAACTTCTCCGAGCCGACAAACCTCTTGTACCGGAACGTAAAATCGCGGTGCTTCTTCGGGATCCAGCAAATTCCTCACTAGGAAGTGATGGAAAAATCAAAAGCGAAGCGGGTCCTGCGTAAGTCCCACGATATGACTATCTTAAGAACTGGTTGGTTGATAAAATCCTTCCAGCAAAGTTCAGGAGCTACCAATCTGGCATCAATTCAGTACTGTGACTGGAGAGCGCATTGTGAATCCGAAATCTACAAACCCGACAGGCGGAGTATCTGGATCTTCGACGCACGTGCCCCCCGATGCAGAGACCGACGAGAAGCAAAAGCATGGTGGGTCTCTTTTTTTTTTTTTAGTCGTGCTGGAATCGAGCAGAGTTCTACACCTGCATTTTCCCCGACAAATGCTGCACAGACCTGGCCGCATATCTCGCAAACTACCAGGGCAATGCGGCGTCATCGGACGCTGAGTCAGATGAAGAGGATTTTTCTGACGTCGGGTCCACGATTGCTGCGACACCAGCTGATACCGCAAGCCCCAGCTACGCAGGAACCCCAGCCTATTCTGGGCCGGCCGGGATGGCTCCGGGGGGATACGGCAACGGAAATCATGAATCGGGAGATGAGGAACGGCAGGTTAAGAAGGCGAAAGTGGAAGACAACACTGTCGCAGATGAAGACGACGACGATGACTTTGAAGATGTCTAAAGAGCATTGGTTGGGCTTTCCCGATTGGAGCTCAAGTAGCATTCGAAAAATATGGTACATCGTCTGGTCACGAATTACCCACTTCTGTGCATGTACATATATTAGAACATATTATCTGTGGGGTATAGTGAGAGTAGATCTCATGTTGAATAAATGATGACTGTTGGCACGCTCCGGTGCTCGTCCAGTTCGAACTTCGAGATCATGCGCATGCCCACACTCGTCCCCATTTGTGTGCACTGGGTTAGCGTCACAGCCCGTGAGCCTCAAGTGTCAGTTCATCATCGTCCTCGTCATTTCCAGCCTCCTTGGCCAATCTTTGAAACGTCCATGAAGGATCCAATCGTTCACCGTCCAGCAGTAAATGGACACGTGGCACAGCGTCCTCAGCGACATTAAGCGCCTTGCAGTATCGTTCCACGAATCTGCCAACTGTCGCGGTCTTGGTTCGTAGTGATAAAAAAAGTTAGTTGGCGACCATTTCGGAACCAGCATTTTCAACCGATATTGCAACACTCACCGTGAGGACTTTGGCTTGCCAACCATGCACGTCTTCCCGTCCTTTGACTGTAACCCTCAGCGTTTCGCCTTGAGACTCTTCCACATCTGGCTCTGGCGTCAAATCTCGCGAAATTGAACCACTTAGCAGCCTCGCAGTCCTCGCAGCGTCGAGAGACTGAAACTCCATATACTGTGTTTGAGTAAAGGCCGCTACGGCAATACGGGTTGTTTGAGTCGTTGTAAAGATCTATCAATATGCCATGACACAGAACTCACTCAAGTACACGGATGCTTGACTCTTTTCGAGCAAACTGCCCATTGTCAACGAGCCCAAGGCCTTCACTCCGCTCCTTGTGGCGAGAACAATGTCGGCGGGATCCAACCCTTTGGCGTGAGCGAATTGTTGGGCGAGAAGATCAACCCGTTGGGACTGATGTTGTGAATAGCGAGTTAGATAAAACTGCTACCAGTCAGAGGCATGAGCACTCACTACTTTGATCTTGAATTTGCTATCCTTGGTTTTCCGACCAGTCCCACTTGTAGCTGGTCCCGCCGGCACGGTTTCCTTCTCCCATGGTTTCACAACCACCAACACGACCTTCTCACCATCAGCGGTGCTGTTCGTACCCGCAGCTGTCATGACTCGCTGCTTGGCCCTCTGCGCCGCCTCGCGCAGAGCGGGGTCGAGTGTTTCATCATCATCGTCGGAGACAGAAAATGAGGAGTCGTAGGTGAGGTCGACATTAGGTTCGATGGGGACATTGGTTGGCTTCATGGATCTTCGAGGAGAATGATGAACGTTATTCGATATCAATTTCACCCTCGCGATGTTCGTCTGCAGCCAATCTCGCCCCTCACATATCCTTGGCGAGATCTTCAAGAATCTGCTTGCTAGGCATGTCTGAGACTGTAACTTCCTCGTCACTATCTGAAATAGCGAACGGTTCCGTTCCAGTGGCTTTTCGAGCGAGTGACCGGGGTTGCTTGCCGTCGTCCATATCGGACTCGGACCCATCTGACGAAGAATCATCGATATCACGGATCTTAAAACTATTTCTTTTTTCGAGGAAGGCGTTGTTGGACGAGTTGGGGATTCCTCGTCCCCGACCACCAAAGTCGTGATCGAGTCGTTCGCGAGGAGCCCCGGCTGGGCTTTCCTCGGCATCGGAGTCCGATATACGTCTCTTTTTGTGAGCGGCGAGCATCAATTTGCTGGATGCGGCGTCTTTCTTCTTCGCTGCAGAGGAAACGATTTAGCGTACACTCTCCCATGCGAAACTAGGAGCTAAAGAGACTCACGCAGTCGCTTTGATCGGTCAAAAAAATCCAAATCGTCCCCGCTCGAGTCTGAATCGTTTCCTCGGTCGTCCAGTTCCGGCGTTGCCGGTCTCACGGGTTTCGGTGGTGAAGAGGGTGGATGGGACGCAGACGAGGATTCGATCCGCATGGCCACTGAGCGCCGAGCTCCGCGTACTGCGGGGGCTCCTCTTCGCGAGGCTCGAGGTGGCATGATTGGGCGACTGTCAAATATTGTGCATGAACTATCAAGTTAGTCATTCTGCTCGCTTTGCAACATAAGCATAAATAATTTCTCTGCTCTAAATTGAAAACAGATCCTCTGCAATAATGCTCATGGAATACATATCCCCCCACTTCAGAGCGCCAAACTGTTTGCCCCAACGCTTGCAGCTATTCCTAACCGCATCGAACAGAATCGCCATATTCGGCGCCGGGCACCTTCCCGCATACGACCCGACCCACACAATCTTCTTCGCTGGAACCACTCTAACAAAGTGGTCCCACGTGCGTTCGAGCTCCTGTAATGTCTCGGGCGGAAGTATCTCGTAGAGCCTAAGAGGCTGAACCATGATGACACGAAGGTTAGGCATGTAGCGCGCGATTCCTTCCACGACGTGCTCCATGAGTGCTGGGGAGGAGATGAAAGATCGAGCGAGGGCGGGCCGGAAGGAGACGCAGCACCAAAATGTATGTAGACGAGCAAGACCTGCAAGTGGGTCGATACCGTTGAAGGGAGTGTTTGCCGCCTGGTTTGATATCTTTCGCCACATTTCGGGGAAGAGGAGTGGGCGGCCAAAGTCTGTAACGCCCGAACAAAGAGACGGTATGAAAAAGATGTGTGCGGAAAGGTTGGGGTTCTCAGCCTGCGCCTCTCGGTACCAGTATTGAATAGAGGTGAGGCGAGTCATTTCGGGGCAGGTTCGAAGATCAGCCGGGAGGTGAAAGAAAAGTCGAAATCCATAATATGAGAGACGTGTCAGGTTGGGGAATGTGTTGAAGATGTTGGTGAGGGCGGCATCAAACGCTGGGCCGCTTGGGGTATCGTTGTATGTTATCGAGGTGATTGATGGGAACTGTTGGTTTGCGTGGGAGAGTTGCTTGTGCTCCAGTAGCGTCCCATCAACGTTCACCGAGAATGGCCCACTATGGCGCATGAAGTCCAGAAATTTTTGTACCACGTCAATACTCGTCACAGCACTCTCCTCGTCGGGTATCTCGTATTCGTCGAGGTGGGCGCCACTGAGGACCAGTTTGACCCTGTCCGTCGTCAATCTCTGCACAACGGCCTTTCTTATCGCTATCTCCACGTCGGCCGGTTCACTCGTGGCCAAAAACTCCAGCGAAAGCTCCAAGAAGACCACCCCGGCCACCAAAACCCTAGCATTGCCACCAACTCTTCTCCATTCGTCCCACAGCATGAGTTCAATCTGCCCTTCGCGGGAGTTTCGAACTCTGCATGGCTCCTGGAGTGGTTTCCCTAGAACTGGGGAGCGGATGTTGAGTTCCAAGGGGATTCTGCCGTTTCGGTCGGCAGAGTAGTCGGCAGCCTGCTTCCAGGATCGGCAGACCAGGGGTAGTGTCCAGAACAGGAAACGCGGAGGGAGTAAAAGGAAGATGCGAGATAGAATCTCGAAGGGGAGAGCAGGACTCGGCATCGGATCGGCAGTCAACATCCAGATTGGTTGGGTTGGGGCTGTGGCCGTTTCTCCTCCACCCTTCCTCTCGGATTCTCCCGGCAATGGCGTATTGAATTTGTGAAGCGACATGGTAAGAGTCGTGTGCAATGGTCTAATTGATCTGGACTGCTGCGCCTGCTTAAGATGATGCCGCCGTTTATTGTGTTGGTAGTGTTACATAGTCGTGAGGTTATTCAAAGAAAGAAAAGATATTTGCAGCAATTAAAAGTCTCCCTAAGGTTTGCATTCTTTCAGTCCATTTTCACACTCCTCGGACTCAAACATCCCTGCATCTCCCCTTCACACTCCACCTTCGCTCATTCAATCCTTCCACGGGGTAGGCTCTTGGGCACGGCCTTTCCCCTTTCGCTGGACAGGGGGCTCCTGCTCCTGGGGCTCCCGGTCTGCCTCCGGGTCCTCGGTGGACTCATTTGGCACATACCTGACAGGCGCCGAGTGATCATGCGGCCCTGAATCTGAATCTCGCTCGGCACTCGCTGGAATTTCTGGAGTGGCGAGGTTCGTCCTCGTGCCGGTCGGTAAGATGGACGTGTGTCCCAACATGGCATGAATGACAGCGATTTGCTGGTCACTCGGCGTACCTTGAGGAGGAGAAGTGAACAAGTTAAGAAATGCTCTGAAGCGGTAGAGTTTGGTATGAAAGATACCTGAGTGCTGTGGGATCCTGCCTGGGTACGAGTGACAACCTCGGGGATTGAGCGGCTGATGTTGGATCTCTTGGTTTGGGTCCAGAGACACTTGACCTCTCTCGGCTTCTTGAGTACCTCGATTGGATGGACGGAGAATTCCTCCACCAACTCCACTTGCTGAGCTGCTTGCAGTACTGTTCTCGCTCAGTGGCAAGTTTCTTGTCTCCTTGCCCAAAGCCAGGTTCAGAGCGACCAAATAACCCTCGTTCTTTTCAATCGCCCTGTGTATAGTGAATGCGTAAACAAAGCATCAGCAGATTGGATTCGGATCAATTGTTCTCAAACATACCACTTGAGAATCTTTTCAATGATTTCGTTCTTGAATCTCCTCCTCATATTGATCACATAGACAGAATCCGTTGGCGTCAGAACAGCAATTGGCACAGGTCTTCTGTCATAGTCCTTCCCTCTGTCATATTTTGGCAAGGTTCGGAGTCAGGCCGACCGCTTTGTACCAATGGGACAGCATCGAGGAAACTTACTCATAAGTAAACCTCACTTGCACTGACTCGCAGAAATGAACACTTCGCCTCCTCCTCCCGTCGCTCCTCTGTGGGGTGGACGCTCCGTTAATTCTTGGCGGGGCAGACCGAGCGCGAACCGGTGGAGAACGCGTCGAACAGAGGCTCTCTGGCTGATCCTTGTCTGATTTGTCTTCGTTCTTGGCAGTATGGTCGGGCTTGTCTGCGCGGGTGGTTCGACGCTCGCCCGTGTCTGTTTGGAGTGAACGGTGCGGCCGGTAAGAAGCGTCCTCGGGATGATCCCGCAACCATGTTGACCTTTTTTCGTTGTCATTTCCGTATCTTGCGGTCCCCTGGGAAGCCGTGGTGCGGGTTTGCGGGAAGATTTCGGCCCCAGGTTCGGAAGAATTTCCGGCTGTTTCGACACAAACCAAGTCTCGAAATTCCGGCATTATAACTTCATTACTTTTCGAGTTGTCCTAAACGTCCGGTAACAAACTTCCTAAGATGATAGCTCCATGTGCTTATGTCCGCCATTCGAGACAACTCTAAAAAGCTCAATAATTCACAATAATTGTGTTGGTATTACAGAGAGAAGACATATATTTTAGTTCTCGGTGACACTCGACAATCGTTATTTCTGGAGCGCCGGGTAAACGAGTGCAGTCTTTCGGACCATTCACCCGAAGCCAGCCCACCAAACCCTCAAACACGGGACACGCACCATGGCCCCACTTGACACCTTCGACACCGCACGTGAATCCATTACCCTCGACGGGACGCCAATTCCCCGTCTTTCGCTGCTCTTCCCCAGGATCAACTCGTTCCAGAACCTCCACACCCTCTCGCTCAACAACTGTGGAATGGTCGCACTCGACAGGGCATTCCCACCACTCTCGAAACTGCACAGCCTGAGTCTGGCCGGAAATGGAATTGCGGGGGGACTGGGCGCCCTGGGGTCGTTGAAGCATCTCAAGGTTTTGGATCTCTCGAACAAGTAAGTTCCTGGGTCAGACGGGCAGCGTCCCGACAGCGGAGAATGGAATCCATCGGTGTGGACGTAATCGTGACGACGGAGTTCGGGCAGTAATGACTGTGTGCGGATGCAGGGCCTGAGCGCACTTGCGGATTGTTCAGGAGCCGGCAGCGCTCTATCGACAGTCGAAGCTCTGGAGCACTGACAACCCACAACTTGTGGATACCAGGGTCGCAAGACTGGTGAATATTGAACCACCAAAGCGGAGGAGGATAGGGAAAGCGACTCTCTTTGTCATAGATTTCCGACATAAGCAATTCGGAGTTCGAAAGCCGATGATCCACCATTTTAAGTGGAACCTAAATGATTCTCGTTTTAGCCCGTCTCTCTCCGACATTGGCGAACTTAACCACATTCCTGGCGATGTTGAAACCTTAAACTTACACGGCACCGGTATCGCGAACGCAGACCCGGACGGATACCGAGACAGAGTGTTTGAAGACTATTTGAACATTCAGCAAATTGACGGAGTGACTCAAGACGACGAGGAAGATGAAGACGGTGAAGGTGGGGGTGGTGGTGATGAAGAAACGGAACAGGGTGACGACGGCGCTACCGACGAGGACGAGGATGACGATGGGGACGAGCTGGAAGATTCTCAGACGTGGGCGTCGGGAAAGGGAGCACAAAGAGGAAGAGGAAAAGGGCCGTCGTCGGTTGCAGGGAAAGGTCCTGGTCGAGGTGTGGCCGGAAAGGGCCCCGGGAGGAACATGGCCGGCAAAGGACCTGGAAGGAACACGGCAGGGAAAGGACCTGGAAGAAATACAGCAGGGAAAGGGCCGGGACTGGGAGGGATTAGCGGAAAGGGGCCAGGAAGAGGCGTCGCGGGGAAAGGGCCAGGCAGGTTCGGGACCGTGGCTGGGAAGGGGAGACCGAGAGACGAAGAGCAGGAGGCGTCGGATGGCGAGGACGAAGAAGAGGATGAATTTGCGGAAGACGATCAACGAGGGGACTATCGGCCGGTGGATCAGGGTTGGAATGGGACAGAGGTGGAGGAGTTTGACGAGGTGGGCCGGCTCCCTCACCCTTCTTGGTTCCGTTTGACTGAACTCTTTTTTGGCCTCAGGTCAGTGACTCTGACTTTGATGAAGAAGACACGAATTCCCGCCAAAACGGAGATCGGAAAGCATCAGATCTTCTCGGCGGCGACACTTCGGGGTCGTTCGAGGACGAACAGGAGGATTCGTACCAGGAGGAGAATGGGCAGGAGGAGGAGGAAGAGGAAGAGGAAGAAGAGGAAGAGGAAGATTTGTTGGACGGTGTTGAACAGGTGGGCGATGTGCACTGTTCCAATTAGATGAGATAGCGATCCAACTACCCGCGCTCCGAATGCCCACTCCCTCCGCGCTTCTTTTATGCTTACAGTTCGACCCATACTACACCATGCAGTCGGCTCCTCGAGTATCCGGCAATAGCGTTGGCACCAACGACGATGGGTTCGGCGTGACTGGGTTTGACACTCCCGAAGACGGTCTTCTGGACGCCGTTGGACCGTTCAGTGACGGGCCGGTCGGGCTTTGGGGTAACAACGACCAACAGGGACTCTTGAGTGGCGCTGGGGTGCAGGTGCAGGGAATCAACCACAAACGAGGAAGGGAGGTGGATGATGGAGACGGCGGGGAGGTTGACGATTTGGCGGGGTTCTCGGCGGATATTGGTGAGTCTTACGTGAAAAGGTCACTTGGCGGGAGGTGAATACTGAGGAATTATGGTTTCTGCAGATAATGAATTTCTCGATTTCGGCGATTCTGGTATCGGGCTGCATACGAAGCGGCAGAGGCGAAATTGAAGATTATGTAGGAGTTTGGATTACGCCATTGTAAATGAATTGAATTGAACGTTCACCTTCCACTTATCCTGATTCGTGCACGCAACCAAAGCAACATCTTCGAGACAACTGTTGCAGAAGCCGATGCGATGTGTGCCTCAAAGGTTCGGTTTCTTCTCTGTGTTACCCGTTGCTAGTCAATCTAGCTCAAGATTAGCCCGTTGGATCCACCTTTTCCGTTTCTGTGAATCCTTTAATTGGTCCATCGACTCCAGACTCCCGCTGAATTTCTGACAAACGTCATCTCCCGACCCGTTGTCGTCAAACTGAACAATGGAATTGAGTTCAGAGGTACGAGAGTTGTTGCGTTCCACGTGCTGGTTCGTTGTCGAGAAATAATCGATCTTCAACTTCGCTTGTTCACCGTACGCTGTCCCTTTCTCCAAATTCTGGAACGACTTGCGGATACTCTTTATGTTAAAAGGAACTCTGGCCTGCTTGGACGGTTACATGAATAGTGAGTCGAATCCTTTGAATAAGTCGAACTCTTCCAACGGGACTGACTCCAATGACCTGTCAGTTGCACTGGAGAACTGCGCTGAATTCGTGAGTGTTTCTCTTCATGTCAATTGTCGCGCCGACTCTCGCCAACCCACTTCAACATATCATTCGACATTAACCATTCCTCAGGTGGGCGGACAGCAACGAGCGTCCTATGGCGACGCCTTTATACGTGGGAATAATGTGCTGTACATTAGTCCGGCGAAGTGAAGAGACTGTTATGTTTCTTCGGGGTTTTCAATCACCCGGATGCCTTGGTGAAGAAGGGCCGGTTACTCGGTAACTTGATTTCGCAAGCAATTCAAAGTTTCCATAAACGTGAATAATAATCGAGGAAAATCGTTCTTCGCACAGGATTGATGGACATTCCATCCTGCACCGATGGTCACTGACCAGCGCATTACGGCATGGCTCCTGGGAGACACTATCAAATGAACGTAAAGTTGCAAAACAATCAAGAACCCTGTGATCATATGACTCAGGGAACATGATTGGATTGTGGCGCGGTGTTGTCCGAAGCCAACCGCCTTCTTGAGAAGCCCAACTGCGCAATCAACCATGTCATATCTCTTGCGAAAAGCTGCGGCGGTTCCCGCCACCATCAACCCATCCGCCCAAACACCGTCTCGCACATCACCCTTACGAACCTCCACCCGCAGGCCATCCCTTCCTGCACCGCCGGCTACCACCTCCACTGTTGCTACATCGATTCCAAACGGGTCCACATGGCGCCGGGACAAACCCCCCGTCGAAGACTCGGACTCACCAGAGGACTTGGGCCTTCAAATGAAGCGTCTGTCGATTCACGTTGACGAGGAGGAGGAAGAAGACGTTCATAGGACAGATTCTGGAGTTGGTGAAGTTTCATATGAGGAATCCCACGCCATCCACACTGGCAGGAAGCGTTATCGTATAGATACTACGATTCCAGAGGTTCAGGTACGCTCGTCGTCCTTCGCTGAGCTCGAGAGTCTGGGAGATGTGCTGAGGGCCGCCACCAATCTTCACCCTTGCAACCAATCCTCCCTTCCCCGGAATCGCAGACGGACCTCTCTACGGTGCAGTTTGCCATGGACCGGGCTCATGATGATCGGCCTGTCGTCCTGAAGAAAGCCAAGGATCGGACCTTCAGCGAAGTGGAGCTCTCCATCCTCCGCACCATTTCTGCCAAAGGGATTAAGGGATGCGTTGAGCTTGTGGATTGTTTCGATGAAGGGGACACATTCGTTATGGTGTTTCCATTTTACAAGAAGCTGAAAACGAAAGGCTCCGATTTGCTGGATATTCGCAGGAAGGCAAAATTCATTATGGCGGTGATTATTCCGAGATTGTGATCCCGTTCTATGGTCTTCCCTTGCTCATGTGCTTTGTAATCATCCAGACTCTGGCGGAGCTGCACTCGATCGGTATCGTTCACCTCGACCTTTGCACCAACAATATCCTTGAGGATCTCGAAGGAACGCCTGTGCTCATAGATTTTGGCCTCGCAAGACTTTGTGGGAAGGAGCCGCATCCTGTTGGGCGAGGAACACCTGGTGAGAACTGGAAACTCGAAAACACTTCGTTTCTGCTGTTGAAGTACACCCATCACCACAGGCTTTGTCGCACCTGAAATACTCTCTTCCACTCGCGCTGTCTATGGCACCGAACCTGACGTTTACAGCTTTGGTGTGGTTCTCGGATCACTCTTGGAGCCCTTCTTCCCCACCCAAGCTTGTTTACACTACCTTGGCGGGAAGCTCATTCGTCCTTCGACCACCGAAATGATCCAATCCAAGCTCCGCGAATTCCTCGACGAGAAACCCGACCCCAGTCTTCCAAAGGTGGTCTATGATGCCGCGGATCTCCTCATCGGCATGCTGGAATCCGACCCGCAGAACCGCGTCACAGCTGACATGGCACTGCGACATCCTTTCCTCACGATCGAAGAGGGGGCCTTTTTGGGTACGGAGATACGGAGCTTCAGCAGGTCGCCGTCGTTGACGAGCTTGGGGAGCAGTGGCAGGAGGGCGGCGTTGAGGGTGATTGAGCGTGATCACAGCTGAGATTATGATCCTCTGTGATTTTTCGCCGGGCGCAGGCGCCAGCGGTTCGCGAGAGCTATTTCCAATCAGTTGTTTAGCATGTGATGGTTATTGATTGTGATGTTCTACTGTTCTTCGGTGATTTGCAACAAAGTTTAGACAGTTATAATTTTGGGGAAGATACTCTCGTCTTCGCATCACGACAATTGAGCAACGGCCCCACGATGGTGTTCCCTCTGTTCGGAGAAAGTGGTCTCATCAAAGTAAATGAATCTCTCTGGCTTGTGTCGGGCCTCCATCGCGAGGCGTGCCACCAACAGAATCGACTTTTGTGTCTCGAATCCTATCCTGCCCCAGGCCCACGTTACAGACATCTTGGAAACATTCTCAAAGGCTCATTTTGCCGCTCTTTATGCCCATCCTGCTTCTTGTCTCGCCGTGTTTCGGTACGTGTCCGATATCCATCGATTTCTTCACAAAAGTGGCCTGGTTTACCGAGTAGCCTCCAGACTCCTACCAGAACTGGGGCGTGTGATCGTCATGCGGCTGCTGTATCTTCCAGCTGGATTTCCTGCAGCTGGTGTCAGGATGTGGGTTGGGGAGGCGGTGAAGTCGTGAGTTGGACTTGATATCGCTGCGTTCCATCTGTTTCGTCCTCATTGATTGTTCTTAGCGAGCTTGAGGATACGCTAGAGAGACTGAGGACATTGCAAGTGACGAGGACGGATGATTCGGATAGGTTGAGTCTGAACAAAATATTCCAGACATACCTGCTGAAAGCGTTGACGATGGGGTAAGTTTGGTCGCCTCTTCCTACATATGAAAACGTCTTTTACTCTTCACTGATCAACTTGAATGAACCAGAACTGTCCCCAGTACCGATAAAAATGCTACCATGATTAATTCATCCTTTGGCCAGATCGCGGATCGAAACGAAGAACACCGATCGATCGACGTAACAACGTTAGACGCGTACGCCAAGGAACAGTGGGAATCGGTGCTGTTCTTCCTCGTCAATCCTGTGACGACGAAGCCGCCAAGCAGGTCAGTTCAAGAACTGCTGCAGAAATCGGGATTGATGGGAAAGGACGATGCCGGTGAACTTAAAATAACAAGCAAAGGGTTCCAGTTCCTGCTTCAGGATGTTAACACGCAAGTGTACGTGTTCTGCATTGGAGCTGCACTTCTCCCGACGAAGCGCTGAAAACGCAATATTGCTTTCTGACACGACTTTCACTCCAATCAGATGGTCCTTTCTCTTAGTATACCTGGATATGACTCCGGTGAGGTCTCTTTCGTGGAGAACGTCCAAGCCTCCCCTTGAACGCCGGTCCATTGAACTCCGACATCTGCTCTTAGCGTCTTCAAATCGATACAGTGGAGGCATTACAACTTCTGTTCACTCTTGGTTTCCTTGAACTTGGGCAAGATTATGCTATCGAGCCACTCACACCGTCGCAAAGAGCGGTCCTCAGTGATCTCAAGCACTTAGGTATTGTCTACCACAAAAAGAACAGTGCAAGGTTTTTCCCAACGAAGTGAGCCGTGTGATGCTGCCTTCTTTTGCTCAATTTAGCCTTATCCACACCATCTTTTCGGACGCATAGAATCGCAGTATCTCTCACCACAGACACGTCCGTTGCGACGACAGACGAAAATCGCGGATATATAGTACTCGAGACCAATTACAAGATGTATGCCTTTACGGAAAGTCCTCTCCATCTCTCGGTACTTGCGGTATTCGCGGAGTTGAAAAGTCGCTTTCGAGGCCTCACCACGGCCGCAATAACGAGGGACAGTGTCCGAAGTGCACTGGAATGTGGTATTACAGCTTCTCAGGTCTGTGTATTCGACGCATGTTCGAAGACTTTAATCCAGGGGCTGAAACCATTTTTGCAGATAATCGCGTACCTACAGGCTCACGCACATCCTATGATGAAGAAAAATAACCCAGTGATGCCACCCGTAATTGCGGACCAGCTCAGAATTTGGGAAAATGAGCGCAACAGGCTTTCCTTCGAGAATGGTATTTTGTTTTCGCTTGTTATGTGAGAGTCATTTGACACTCACGGTTTCCACGTACAGGGTATCTTTACTCTGGGTTCGGGAATGCCGACGACTATGCCGCTTGTGTTCAGTATGCGCGAGACATAAACGCGCTACTGTTAGAAGTTGCGGAAATGAAAAAGTTCATTGTTGCAGAAGGAGCCAACGGTCAAGTTGCGGCATTTGTGAAAAGGCGTCTCCAATCTGGCAGTAGTGCCTGAGAGCAATCGCACCCGCTCTCGTATCCCCAGAGGGGACTTAGCATTTCTCGAAAGTCCATATTGCAATTAATACGTGTAGCTAATCAAAATGTACATTATGCACTATTGTCGTCTTGGCTATTTCTTCGGCCTGTCATCTTCCTCTTCTGAAGAATCATCGCTGCCATTTCCTCGTCGCTCCCGCGAGTGCTCGGCAACGGTTTCCGACCTTTTCGGAACAGGCAGCTCGGCAACAGTTCCGGGAAGCCCAAAACTGTATTCGCTGCACTGTCCTTTCAACTTTTCGTTGTTAGAGCTTGATGTACCCTCTTAAAAGCCGAGCGTCCTTCGGTGTGTGTATCCAGGATACCAACTGGGTTGCAAAGCCCAACTGCGCAAGCATTGGAGCCCTGCCACTTTCGCAATCTTCTTGATGTTCCATGATAAGTAGGGCTCTTTATCTTTCAGTACGACGAGGATTTGTCCGTTTTGGCTCAGAAGACTTGAACAGGATGTGAAAACGCCTGCACTGGCCGGCATTTGAGATCAGAAATGGTCAAACACGGAAGCTGATATCCCAATCCCACCTCGCAACATATATTGGTTCGCAATTATATTCCGTTCTTGATCTATGATACCAGCCCCTGCACCCAGAAAGTTTCATCAATTGTTTGTTCCTGCCTCCAGGCGCGCCGCACGATCTAACCCTCCAACTTGTGGAAAGAGAAAGCCTATGCAATCAAATTTGCTATCTTTCAGAGCCTTCGCCTTTCTCAATTGAGTCGCGTCGATGTCATGGAGAACTGACGCAACAGTTCCTTTAGGGACTGAATGTGATCTAAAGCATCGGGGTACTTTGTATGCACAACTTCCTCGGAGTCCAGAGATGTCGCAAATATTTGCGAATTGTCTGCTGCCCCGTTCTCTTTGAGATACCTCGCCAAAGCGTCCGCAAAAGAAAAGTTTCCTTTAGAATCGAGGGGAGCTTGACGTCATATGGCGAGGTCAACAGTAAAAGGAATTCTTCGCCTCACCCTCTCCAATCAGCAGGATATTGTGCTCTGCTCCGTACGGAATCATTGGGCGATTCACAAGGCTGGTTGCGTTCCGTCGCTTGGAGCCGCGATTGGCAGCGTCCTCGATTGCAATCTGCTTTTTTCTCGCTTTGATGACCTGCTCCTCTTGGGACAGCACAACCTTGAGTTGATCGCGGAGCTTTTCGCCTTCTTCATTGCTGTTGCTGTGGACGGCAGAATCTCGGATCAACTTCAGCAACCACTATTGGGATTACGGTGCATGAGAAGAGGAACGGACCATTCAAGCCAAAGCGGGAACGGTGCGGGCAACTAATGTCATAAGTGTTGATGAATTGTCATGATAAAAGTATAAAATCTTGCATTATTGTTCGACATCGAGAATATCCTTCTCCTCTATCTCGGAAGCTGCGAGCAGAGCCTCCTTTGCTACGCCGAACTTCCTGCTCGCGAATGAAAGAACGGTGTGTATGTTATCGGTCCACCGAATGGCCGAGGATTTCGCTATTGCAGTGAGTTTCACTTCCAGTGGAAACAAAGTAAGGTTTGATGAATACACTCGAGGAAGAAAGGCCGCGAAAAAAAAAAAAAAAAAAAAAACGAAAGGCTGAAGCTGACCTTTCTTTGCCAGTACTTCGGGATCGTTGTCTTTGTAGAGTCGAAGCTCCACAAGTAGGGAGTTGCTTTCAGACTGCGCTTCTGTAAGCATACGAAGAGCTTCCTTGCGTTCCTCCTGCAGCAAAAAAGTTCACCGTGGCAGCCAACTACACCAAACTCGAACACTCACCGTATCCTCTCGTCCGACTTGTGCGGCTTCGATAGAGGCTTCGAGCTCTTTGAGTCTCTTTTCGTGAGTGCCGAGCTCCGATTCGAAGTCATCAATCTTTGGTGTGGCAATTGCATAATGAGTCGGAAGCGCTACCAGATGCCAGATGTTCAGTCGCTTACAACCTTTCGCTTTCGAGTGGCCAACACTTGTGAAGGAAATGACCAAAAATAGTTGGAGGCTCCGATCTTGTTTGTCATATGAATATTGTGTTTGGTAAAGGTCGCAGCTGGCGTCAGTGCATCTTCCCTCCCCGTTCACCTTTTCCATTGTAACCAGCTGATCGGCAACAAGGCTACGAAGAGTTGATAGTTTCAGAGTATAAAAAACCTTTCTTGAAGTCACTTCGTTTAGGTGTTCTCCCCGAAACTCACTGATCCAACACTTCTTTCGTCGATTGCGAGACTGCAGGAATCGAGTAATGCTTCTGCTGCATTCAACAAAAGCGACGGTGTAAATCACTCACTGACACCTTTCTTGGCACCCATCTGATATTCGAAAGTGACGACAATGTCGTTTCTTCATGCTCAGAACTGCATCGAGGGGACCATTACCTTTTCGAGCTCCTTCCTGAACAACAAACATCATTCGAAGGAAAGATGGGCCATGAAAACGACTTTCCGTTTGCCATCTCACTGTTCGCACACTCACAACGTCCAGAAATCCTTCGTTTCCATGAAAATCTCGAGCATTTTCTTTTTTTTGTCTTCGAAGGATAGACCTCTCTGTTTTTTGGACGCCTGGTGGACGCAGAAAGTTGTCGATTGATGTCGTGAACATTCCGGGGAGGTTTTGGTCAGCATGAGCGTAATCACCATTCCGATGTTCCAGGGGCACTACAATCGTGTCAGGTGGTGTTGCTTGCCAATCGAGCGACGGTCTTTGGTTGGTGGAGATGTGACTGGTGGTGAAAAGAAAAGAACTGAAAATTTTGTCTACACTGGACATGTCTTCGCAACTCAAAACTTTGGAAGCAATTCGTCTTAAAATATATAAGTACAATCAATACCGGATCTTTTTCATCATTTACCTACTTTTGAGGTCGACCGTGGTGGATTCGATGGTGACGAAGCCTCCGAGAGAGTCATGAAGAAGGACAGCTTGGAATAATATTCACGTCTCGCGTGTGTGGCAAGTTCGACAGCAGTCTGAAAACGCTCCTATTTATGCAATGCAGGTTTATGCATCATTGATAGATTGAGGAATCGAAGTCGCCTCTTTCTCACCGAGTGGGTAAGGAACTTGGGAGCACTCATTGATGCAATTTTTCGAGTCCATGCTTCCAGTGAATTGTTGTCCAAGTATTCTCGAATGTATGCTACGAAGGTATCTCTGGATTTCTGTAAGAACTTCTCGACGCGCCGAAGTTCAGAGAGGAGCGGTTCCGATGGTTTTAGGGCTGCCGAAGTGGATTGGAGTGTTTCGATTGTTCTTCGGGTGTACGTTATTGTCTGCGTTGATGTGCTGGAATTCAAAAGTGTGAACAGTACGTGCGCCGAGGAGCCGACCTACCTCCACCAGTGCAAAAAAATCGTTCCATGTCGAGGCAGGAATCCAAGCTCCAGTTTGAATTTTGTCGCAGTTTGCTTCACAGCGGATGAAATGTAAGTAGTGGGTCGGCGCTCGTGCATCAACGGCGGTGCATCATATCCACCTCTTTCCGCTATTTTGGGTAGCAGCAGTCGAATTTTCTCGTGGATATCCTCAAAAGACTTTTCAGGGTCCTCTATGAGATGCCACAATTTTGGCAAAAGTCGAAAATAGTTCCAGAGATTGGCGCTCTCCAACAGTCATATTCGGTTGAACGCTTTTGGCATCATCTCTGAGCACGGCATCCAGTCCCTTAAGTTGCTCCTTCCAACTAGGTATCGTCTTCGTGTCACCTAGCAACTTGAAAACACGTTGGCAATATGAAAAGGCACTGGCCCATCGTACCTAATGGTAAAGAATGACACCTCTTAGTGTGTGCTCCGGAATTTGGTAAGCCGGTGCACTCACTGATTGTCGCGGAAGAGGCTGTGTGATAGCTTCGACGGTATTGCTGTCCCTCGACCATGTAGAGAAAGTTGAGAAATCCCGATTGTCGGATACGTTATTATTTATCGTGAGACTGGTCGTTTTGATATTGGATAGAGCTTGGCTCAAACTCGAGTCCAAGATGCTACCTTGACCAAGGAGTCGCTGTCGTTGCACGCGGTGCAACTCTCGCTGCAATGAAAGGTGGAGCCTCGCGTCAAAGGTCATAACTCTTGTATCTGCGTTGCAATAGTATTAACATGGTATGAACTTCGACGCACGCGGCAGTTAAGGGACCTCACTTTTGAGTAGGAGCCATGCATATACGCTTTCACGATGCTTTCCATCGCCTAAAGGGGTTAAAGAACCATTAATTGTGCGTCAGGTCAAGCAAAATCTGACAATAACATCTTGCTTTCCAACGCGGTAAAAGCGCGACAACTTTTTGACAAATGGA
This sequence comes from Gonapodya prolifera JEL478, assembly GCA_001574975.1. Taxonomy (NCBI): domain Eukaryota; kingdom Fungi; phylum Monoblepharomycota; class Monoblepharidomycetes; order Monoblepharidales; family Gonapodyaceae; genus Gonapodya; species Gonapodya prolifera. The sequence goes on from KQ965788.1 coordinate 269,840, forward strand.
AAGAAACGCTGTAGATTGTGAAAACCAGTCGCATCAATCCATTCAGTTAAAACATAACCTTGATTTCATAAGGGAAGAAATGGAGTTTGAACCTTACGCAGATTGCCCACGACCACGTGCTCAGAGGATCGAACTGAATGTTTCGGATAGAGAGACTCTCAAAAACTTCAAATGCAAGGTTAGATACGCCTGCGCAGAGCAGTATTACATCAGCGTCAAGCACGGTTTTAAATCGACGAAGATAATTCGTTTCTCACTCACCAAGAATAACGTAAAAACGTATCTGCAGCAGCTTCAACTGAAAATTTGATTTGCTGTGGCTCACAGCATACTGAAGAAGAGCAGCGGAGAAAAAGATGTAATTGAGGTCGCCTGGTTTCCGAAATCATGTCTAAGGATCAATGAAATCGATCAGGACCTTTCGGTAAAGTCACCTGTTTCCCCGTAATTGTCAACAAGAAGATGAACGGCAAGCAAAGCAAAGTCGTCTCCGTATTTTTGCTCCGTTTCCTTGAGTTCAGTATCTTCCCGCATTGGGCGTAAAGGCCAGTCGGGCTTCGTGGAGTCAAAGAACAAGCTCTCACCGAAAGGTAGCGATTTTTCGTACAAAGATACAAGGAAGTTGACGTCTTCAATCCGCATTTCCGGTGTCAGCTTTTGGGGGTAGCCCACAGTTCGTCGCAGCTTCTCAAAGTTCACTGGTTATTGAATGCTCTTGGAGCGTCGAAGGCCGGGGCAAAATAAGCGAGATCTGTAAGTTCGAAGAAGGAGATACGGCTATCCGAATCCCGCAGATATTGCACCGTAGCTGACTGAAACTCGTCAGAGTGGAGCTCTCTGGTCTCATCAAGGAAACGCAACCCCGATTCGTGGGTCATCGCCAAGATATGTTTCCTGAGATCCTCGTAGCAAGAGTACTTGGAAGAAAATCCTGCATAATGAGATTTGAGTGTCGACCTGAAGGCAATTATGGAGTACACGCTACTATCTTCGTGACTGATCACAGATAGCACGTTTCCCAGCCACTCACCAGCCTCCACTCCGTGTGTTCTACTGTCTAGCTCTAGTTGGACCAGAAATGGTCCTCTTTGTGGCCGAGCAGACGAAATCTCGGTATCTTGCAAAATGGGAATGATTTTGGCTGTGCTCTCAAGATAGGCCCTGGCAAAACCTGGGTGAGCAACGAAATCTCGAAAAGGCAGACCTTATCTGTAACATTGAGACTCATTCCTTTTGGCCGTCTGAGGACTTGTCGATGGCTCGAAAAATACTCTCGTAGGCGTTCCAAAGGTCCCCCCGGCTAGCAACAAGGTGAGCTCACATCATTTTTGGACTGAATGGTATCATTGAAATCATTGTGCACACAGTTCACTTTGAATCACCGATTGAGCAAGTTCCACAACTTCGTTCCACCGTTCTAGTTTCTCCAGAAGCTCGAGCATCCAAGTTGGTGTTCGATTTCCCGCTTTATACATTTGTTCCCCAGCGGGCCTGAAACGATCATGTACGCTTCGGCGGTTTTGCCTTGATCTAGAAGTATGGAAACGTAGACAAAGAGCTAATACGCAATGTGTTTCCAAAGGTCCATGATGTTTCTTCAGGCCTGTGTTATAAAAGTGGAACACCCACCTCATCATACGTTTCCAATTTTCCATCAGCAGCAGCTTTAGCAATCATTCGCTTCGCGAGTGGATAGAAAATGTTTGTTTTGTCGTCGTGATTCTCCCGTGCCTGTTGACAATGACCCAAATTTTAGGTCGCGGTTTAACATAAAGAAGTTTTGTCGGGTGCAATCACATACCTGAAGCAGCAGCGACATGACAATCCACATGAAATATCGATTCTGAGTGAATCGCTTGCTCATTTTCATTGCCACCCCACGAAAGAGTGCAATTGTGAAACACAGTTAGACAACAAAAGGCAGACCGGAGACCACGAAACATACCTGCTGCTGCAGTTTAAGGTCTCGGTTTGCGACGACGGATCCAAAGTACCCTTTTGCGCGGTCTTCGTCCCGAGGTGCCGTGTTGTATGCGACTTCGTGGACAGAAATCAAAGCTCTGGCTACCACAAGGAACTTTTCTCAGGCATCAAGAGGCCTGAGTGCCGTCCAGGTACGACTTACTGTCATCTAGTTCACGATACATCAAAGTCAGGGCGTGTAAAGTATCGTTGTCGCCCGCTGCTCCAGGGATTCGAAGGACTGTGTCCGCCTCCTCTTTAGCCTCTTCATTCTTGCCCAGCTTTACGAGCACCAGGGCCCTAAGAGCGTGAAAGATTGAAGTCTGACTTCTTCAGGTGCTTGTTGACGGTTTGCAATGCATGCTTGTAATTCTTTGACTCGAGAGCCTCTGTTTGGTGAGATGGAAGGTGAGAAAGCGCACCAGAGTCCCACTGCACCGCAAATCCCACCATAGACCGCCCTGATGCGGTGCTCGTTCGGGTCTGGCATTCTCTCGGGAAAGGTGAAGAAGTGTGCTGCGGCCGACCACGGCTCGCTGTTTGATTCGCAAGTCGTTGAACCGAACACGATGGCAGACGACGATGTGTCCTCAGAAGACATTCTGCAGTTCTGTGAGCTTGCGTGCTCCCTCTTCCGCACAGTGCAATGTCGACCTTTCCATTTGTGGTCATGCACCTTCCACACTCCTGAATGAAGGCGAAATGGCAGGATGCGATCCGGAAATTGCCGCGAGCTACTTGAAGGTATGCTGCCTGTGCCCTGGGGTCATCAACTGCCGGTTTGCCTCTCAATGCTGGATTCTACAAAGGTTTCGAACAATGACCTTGAACGCGCACTTGGTCTCTTCTTCGAGACAGGAGGTGCCCCGCTCGATGTGCCCCCAAGCTCCTCGTCTCGCGCTCCTGACTTGCCGGGCCTTGAAGACGACAATCCATACTCTGCGCTTCCCGAACCGGACTCGGGAGCTCGCTCTCGAAGAAACGACGGCGAGGGTGTTAGAGCGCCCATTGCGCGAACCATGGATACTTTGGTGGGAGGTGGTGGACCATACGGGATGACAATGCCGCCCGTGTACGGAATGGGCCGTGGTACTGGCAGTGAGTGTGTGCAAGTTGAACCAGTGATGTTTCACTTATCTCCTGATAGGCGGGAGCTCATATCCGACTATAGGCAACGCTGTGCCCGAAGCTTTTAGAGATTTTGAGCGGGAGGCTGGTGGAAGAAGTGAGTGACAGGTAACGGGATCACCTGGTCCCCACGAGGCCGACAATCTTAACTTGGTTTCACACAACCAGGCTCGGGCGCGGGAGAAGACAACAGACGAGACCGGCTCGCCGATCTTTTCAAGCCGCCGACGGATATCATGTTCCCAGGAGAGTTCGACGCTGTGAGTGGGGTAGACACAGAAGGACCGGCATTCAAGTGTGCCAACTCAACCCACCCTACCAACCTTCCAGGGCAGGCTCGTCGCGCAGCAGAAGGCCAAGTGGATCCTCGTCAATATTCAAGATCCCACAGAGTTTCAATGCCAAGTGCTTAATCGAGGTCCGTGACTTGTTCAGGGACTTTGTCACCCTGTCGGACATGCATGACTCACTCCCGGCCTGAAAATGTTTTGCAGATATCTGGAGCAGCCCAGGTGAGATCGATGTTGAGTCAATCCAGCTCTCATATGCATCTGGCCATGAACATGCCGCAATCACTACAGTCGTGAAAGAAGCCATCAAGGAGAACTTCATCTTCATGCAATTTGGTAGCGCGAGTCAAGAGGGACAGAAGTACACCCATTTCTACAAGGCTTACCGGTTTCCACATGTGGCCATTATCGACCCTCGGACAGGTGGGGCAAATGGTGCTGTTGACGCTTGAAGAAAGTTGTTTACGTGCGTGTTTTTGGCATTCACAGGCGAGAAGGTGGTGGAGTTGAAAAGGCTACAGGAAGCGACGGATTTCGTGTTGGAGCGTGAGTTGGGCACGTGATTTTCTTCTTCTCAACGCTCATGGATGAAAATCAAAGTGTACGAATTTACCGACAATCACTCACTCATGGACTTCAAGAGGAAGCCAGCCACTCCAGACCAAGGCGCCAAGGACAAGAAGGTAATCAAGGTACGTCGATACTGGTCAGTTAAATAGAGCCCTAAGAGCACTTGAAATTATAGAAGAAGCTCGTTTCGGAAATGAGCGAGGAGGAGCAACTGTTGGCAGCTATGCAAGCCTCCCTCGGGAACGGAGATTCGGGCCAGGAGAGCGTATCGGATGTGATTGATGTTGATGTGGGCATGGATGAAGTGGTGCCTGAACCGCGTGAGTGCATCATGCGTAGCATCGTGGAAGGAAATTGTGGCGTATCGCTAAACTGGTTGTCGCAGCATCTCTGTCCGTGTTCGCACGCATAGCGAGTGTCGAACACCCAGACCCGCCTGACGGCAAGGACACCACAAGAGTGCAGATTCGATTACCTGGTGAGAACATACCCGAGTCGACTGTCTCATGCCACACATAATTTCTGACCTGGCGCCTCTGGGCACGCTTTAGATGGCAGGCGAGTTGTGAAGAGAGTACGGAAGGCGGACCCAGTTCGGTATCTGTTCGAGCACGCCAAGGCGACAATTGCAGGGGCGAACGACAAGGAGTTCGAGGTGGGTCGTTCGAGTTGGCCGCCTGGTTGCACAAATACAGTGACTTTACCGAACCTTTCCTCGGACTTGGTGATAACGTTCTGCTTAAGCTCGTTTCTCCAACACGGCTGTCGCTGATTGATTTCCTAGACTCGACGATAACGGAGGCCAAGTTGGAGGGTGCTGCAATAATGCTGACTTTTACATCATGAATGTCTATCAATACAGTGTGAGAGTTTCTCTAGAAAGGTGGTACGGGCTGCCGCGGCAAAGGCGTTCAATTAGATTCATGATGTGTCGTGCGAAGGTCGAGAGAGAATCGGAGGCAACGTCGCGTCTCGGAAGCAAGCAGATTGTACCGCCAGGAAATAAGTGACAGAGTATTTATTGGGCATGGGTGAGCTCTCCATAATGTTCTCCATTTTCGTGATGTGATTTGAGGGGAGGAGGCCTCCTTGGCATCAACCGATCAACTGTACTCTCTAACAAGATTCCGATGGCCGGCGTGGACCCGGAAGAAATCTATGTCAAGCAGGAGCGAATTGGCAAAGGCATGTGATCGTTACCCGCCTTCCCCGCATCTTCGTCTCCACCAACAACAAACCGTCACCTACACCATTCAACTTCTGGGTTTGTGATGCCGCTTACAATCATCGCAATCCCACTATCGCTGGTCATTCTGGGATCACTCCGTTCTACTCGACCTATGCGCATGGCGTTCCCCCTTCTCATGGCGCCACATTGAAATCGGACTATCTCCGCATCTCGCTTTCATCCAAAGGATCCTTTGGGGAAGTGTTCAAAGGATACGACAAACGGACCAAACAGTCTGTCGCCATAAAGACCATCGATTTGGAAGCGGCGGAGGACGAGATTGACGACATTCAACAGGTAAATTCATTGCGATGACCCTGGAAGCTGCTCGTGCGGTATGTCTATGTCCACTCGAGGACGGTGGACGGTAGGAACACAGTATAGAAGTTGTGTTGCGACATCAACCAATCGACAAGACTTCTGATAACAACATCGCGCCATATGAAGGAAATTTCGATCCTCCAACAACTAGATTCACCTACCATAACCCGCTACTACGGCTCCTACATTAAAGGCAATGCTCTTTGGATCGTAATGGAATATGTGAGTCTGTCATTTTGCACTTCGGCACCAAGATTTGTCATTTCGTCCAACTATGATCATTGTACGTTCATTGCACACCCTTTGTGTTCTCGTGGTTAGTGCTCCGGAGGATCGTGTTTAGACCTGGTGAGACCGCTGCTTGCAGTGTTGAGTGTTCTGATTTGGCACTGAACGCTGTCCATTCCTTCATCGAAACCTACGACGTGCATCTTAGATGCGGCCGACGGGATGCTTCGAGGAACTTTTTGTCGCTATAATACTTCGCGAGATCTTGCGTGGTCTGGAATACCTGCATGCACAGAGAAAGCTGCATCGGGACATCAAAGCTGCAAATAGTGAGCTCGCAGTCGGGATGTACCATGTCTTCGTCTTTGTCTGAGATATGCCTCAGTCCTTCTCACGGGATCGGGGGACGTCAGATTGGCTGACTTTGGGGTCAGCGGCCAGCTTACAGCAACCATGACCAAGAAGAACACATTCGTTGGAACTCCTTACTGGATGGCTCCAGAGGTTATCAAACAGTCTGGCTATGACGCGAAAGCTGATATATGGTCTCTGGGTATTACGGCTATTGAGATGGCCAAGGGGGAGCCCCCGTATGCGGACACTCAGTGGGTGGCCGTGCTGTTTTCCTTGCTTTTCTGTGACCCTTCACACCACTTGCTGTTAGTCCAATGCGAGTTCTGTTTTTGATTCCAAAGAGTGAGCCTCCGACGCTCGAGGGGAATTTCTCGAAGGCGTTTAAGGAGTTTGTGTCCTTGTGTCTTCAAAAGGATCCCGCCCAGGTATGAGTGCAGTCTACTCTGAATTTGGTGCGTACTGTCCTGAATTGAAGGCTCTCTCTTCAGCGACCGTCTGCCTCTGACCTCTTAAAGCACCGATTCATCAAAACCGCTAAAAAGACTTCATACCTTGCAGAACTGATAGACCGTCATGAAGCATGGCTCAGTGAGCAAGATCGGGACGAAGAAGACGAGGACAGTGAAGACGGGAGGTGAGTGGTTTACTGTTGAGGGGGGCTAATTCTTTTAATAATTCCGATTTGCGAAAGTCATGAATCCGAGGATGGCAGCGATGCTTCTTGGGACTTTGGAACGATTAAAGGAGGAGGAGGAGGAGGAGGGGCTACTGTTCGCGCAGAGTCTCAAAAGCCATTAAAGCCGTCCCCGAAGCGGGATCAGGGTTCGACTACTGGAACCATAAAACAACCTTCAGAACCAGCCAAGTCCTCTCAACCACTCGCATCAATGAAAGCAGGGGACTCGCCTACGCGTGCGGATACTGCTACGGAAGTGGGAACAGTGAAGCATCCCCCGAATGAACCTGCACCACCTGTCGTGGTGCCGTTTGTGAGAGCGGAGACTTCATCTTCGGAGAAGGGCAAAATAGAGGTCGGAACCGTGCGAGGTGCCCCACTACAACCTGCGCGACCAAGCACAGCCCAGTCCCCGAAAACGGAAATGACGACTCAGGTGGACTCTGTGGCGAAAGTTACTACGTTTGTGTCGCCTCAACCAGCCCGGACCCAGAACCAAGCTTCCATCCCACGAGTGGAACCGGAAAGTCGATTGTCAACAAATGAGGTCCCCAAAGTGGGTACAATGAAGGCGCCATCTGTGAATGCACCCGTAGTCCCCGAGAGCCCGCAAGTACCAGAAAGGCAAGCCCCGGTGCAAGGAGGCTCACATCCCTCCACATCCACGACACGAAATGTTGAGGACTCTGTAAGGCCCAAATCTTTTGTGTCCGAGGATCCCTTTTCGAAAGTGGATACGGACGTTGGAAAGAAGAGCTCTGCTCCTTCTTCTCGACGACCCACGCAAGTGCATGCTCCTTCTTCAACTATCAGTGCCGAAGTTCGAGGGGCATCTAGTCCGCCTCCTCTCCCCGTCACTTACATTGACGCGGTCTTTCGACCATCTTTGCAAGGGGTGAGCCCAATTATCTTTGCGACGTTCGGGAACATGCGACTATCCTCTCGAATTGATTCAACAGTTGGTCGCGAAAGGACCCGTGCCGGCGTCGAGTGACGCCGTTCGAGAAGTTCTGGGGGGTCTCGAAAAACTCGAAATAGCTCAACCGGGGTTCTCGAAACGGCTACTCGATGAACTAACATTAAGATATAAGACCGTATAGGTTTCTTTTTATGTTATGTACATTTGGGCGGCGAGCTGTGCTTCAGCTTTACATGTTTTCGCTGAATGACCACTCAAGACCACGACTTGGAAAATTTGGAGCCACCCCTGAAGAAGTAAGCTCGCTAGCGTACTTGCCTTATTTCGATCGACTGAATCGTTGGCCCGTGACAGACATCGGACGACGGTCACCTATTCCGCACGACAAAGTCCCCGCCAATCCATTTCATCGCAACATGGGTCAGATCCTCAAACCTCTGTGTCATCGCGGTCCAATGACCGAGATCTATGTGGCACCTTTGCGGAGGATCGTTCGAATCAAACTGTCGAGTTGAATGGTGCACCAACGACCACAATGGCGTCGATGCCAGCTGCAACACATCGGGTTAGGGAAATCGAAGGCGCAAGTGGTCTGGAGTTGCCAAGAGCCACCTTAAACGCAGGCTCGCAGGCTCAACGGCCTTTGAAACAGAGTCGCCTAACGTTCGGTCAAAGTTCTGTTCGCAAGTGTTCAGTATGCGGCATGGAATTTTCAAGGATTCATGAAGAGGATAGTAAAATCCACAAAAAGTATCACGCGTCGGTGACGGACGGTGTTGAGTTCCAGGTGCGCTCACCACGGCAAGTTCTGAGGATGTTGGATCCCGATCATCTATCTGTCATCCCCACGCCGAAAGTTGTCCAAAAATTGTCGGAAAATTACCTCCTTCTCAGATGGGCACATCGTTATGGTCACATCCGATTCCACCGTTCAGGAGAGATTGAAGGTGGGATATGTTGCAATGACAAACCCGGACTGGAGTATCTGATCGGGCACTACAACGACAAACCAAAATTGGGGCTCTGATTATGTGAACGAAAGGCTGATGAAGCTCTCCGCGTCGCAAACCGAGAACTTGGATCTATTGATACAGGATGTCTCACGCCTGAACAAAAGGTGCGAGCTGACGAATCCTCAAGTACTGCGTTGATGGCCCAGCACAGTACTTACAGCTATGATGAAGGTTTTTCTCTATGTCAATAATCGGAACCATATAGCTGGAGTAGTGCTCGCAGAGGCACTTTCCAAGGCCTACGAGGTCGTACCATCATCGCTGGTTGACGACGAAGCGTCTTTCTCGGTTGTGTCTGTAAATGGGTCGGAAAGGTCGGACCAACTCGTTTGTAGGTGAGCTCCCCCAAAATATCTCTTGATTGTAATGTACTGTATCGTGATCCCAACTCTTCTTTCAGAAAGGCCCCAGTTGACTGTAACTGTGGTATTAGTCGTATCTGGGTTCACCACAAAGCAAGACGAAAGGGGATTGCGATGAAGTTGCTGGAAGCAGTTTGGTAAGTCAAAAACACGAAAATTTGGCATACGAATTCACTCAATTTCACTTGCCATGCAAGTTGTCACTTCGCATTTGGTGTCGTGATCAATTCTACGCGAATCGCCTTCTCCCAACCGACGACCAGTGGTCGACAGTTGGCGGAGCGCTTTACAGGCCGCAGGAACTTTCTGGTTTACCTGGACATTTGATTGACGTCTCACTGCTCATGTTGAAATGTATAAGTATGCCAGAATGTTATGCTGTTTTATGTTTGCAATCAAGTAATTCATCTGTGACACCAAACTGATTTTTCGTCGGGAACTGGATTGAACTGCACCCCGTAACTACTTTCTGCAACAAGATTGTACAGAAAAAAAGCCGAAGCAGGCGGGAAGCCGGGGGGTTGCAGAACTGTTTTTTAGAGCCATCGGCAAAACTACCGGCAAAACTGGAGTTCCAAACTCTTTTTCTAACGACGTTTGAGTAATCGCACACGCTTGTTTTTTTCAACAGAGAAGAGCAGATGAGCCCATCATAATGCATGCACTGCTCTATTCAACAACTGGAAGGATCACTTCCCTGTTTGAGGTCCCTGTTTTTCAACCCAACGACAAAAGCCATCTGGACCCCATGTTTGAGACTCATCTGAAAAATGGTAAGCTCGTGTGTCGGTGGTGTGTTTTTAGGGTCTTTCATATGCCGTTTGCAGGGCTGTGCCAAAATGGCCTCCAGTCTGTATACAGTGCGCAACAGCTAGGGTTACAAGGGAGTGAGTAACTTGCTTGAAACAGTCCAACTTGCAACTCACTCCCTTGGTTATTGGTCAACTCCTGAACTCGCTCCGTCAACAATTCTCAAACTCTGAACTCGCTCCCTCAGATGGGAGTCAACTCCAAACTCTGCAAGTTGACTTGGTTGCAACTCGCAGGTTAAATAGCAGCCTAAATTTAAAAAAATATATATATTGGAGTTACAATATTACAAATGTAAAGTCCCAACTTAATAAATTATTGCTTCATGCACATTAATTCAGGATATTACTGCTTCCACTTCTTTAATAACATTAAGTTTCTAACCACTACAGGTCCAAGACAGGACCTCTGGTCCCCAATAACATTCCTCCCTGTGGAAAACATCTGCTCCAATTCTGCGCTGGTCCCTGGAATCCCCAGGTAGTCTTGCACCATCTGCTGGAGTCCTGGAAGGTCTCCCCTTCCCTTCTAGTACTCCAGCAAATCCATCCTCTGTGGCTTCCTGGTCTCCATCTAGTACTGGTCCAATTCCCCTTGCCTATCCTTGTCCTCATCAAAAATACTCATTGCTCCTGCATCCTCTGTGGCTGAAGTCCAATGCCCAAGGCCACCACCCATTGCAACACTTGTGTACCTGTTGTCAAATGTTGCTTGGATGGTGGCCTCCACCTTGTCCATGTACTTTGTTTCCCATCCTTGTTCCTGCAAACACAATAGCTTGTATGCCAGGTGCAGCACTGTTATAAAATTAGTCAAGGTGTCACCAATGTAAAACCGCAATGGGGTAACTCACCTAATGCAATCCAATAGAGCCTTGTGCTATCCGTCTTTGCATAGTACTGCTAAAGCACTTCTATGATTGCTTACCAAACTGTTGAAAGGACCAGCAGCAACTCAATGTCTGCATCCTCAAGCTTGTCCATTACAATGTTGAAGATGGGGACAACCATCACAAGGGTTTGGTACACTGCACTCTCCACCAAGGAGAGTGCTTGTGCTAGTGGCTGTATGAAATAGACAGGAGAGGGTTAGGTGAGACCAGATTGCAATTCACATTTGCGCCCACCTCAAGGAGACATTGAACCTTCTCCAGATAGTTCCAGTCCTTGTCCGTCAGTTTCCACTCCTGTAGTCCCATGTCCAAAGCAAAGAGCTTCTCCACCTCCGCACTGTCCTGCATGGCATGGGTAATGGCATTGAAATCCGATTTCCATTGGGTTCCAACTGGATCCACCAACTTGCAGGCTGTGCATCATTCTACAAACTGCTTTTCATCCAGTTTGCAGAGTCTTGGAGGGCATAGAACTTTGTAAATGAGCTCATAGAGCTCCAGAACAACAAGTTGCCAAAGATGCAGCCACATGACAAAAGACAAAACAGCCACTCACCTTCTTTACAGGTCCATTGTTGCCTCCAACAATGTCCTTGTCATCAACAGTGGGAAGTCGCAACTTCTTGAGTCCTGCCCAGACAGCCAAGTGGAGGATATGTGCAAAACAGCAAATGCGTGAGTTGACCTTGCTGAAGTCCACTGCCATCATGCCAGAGTTTGCAATTGCTTGCATCATGTTGTTGTTGTTGATGTGTTGTCCATTGTGAAGGAGATGACTTGTTTTCATGTTTAGAGAAGTGTGAAAGTGCCAGCACCTGACCAACAAAAATATATTGCAACTCACCTTTTTTGTAACCCTGTATTTCCAAGTGCTTCTAGCACAATCCTAACAAGATTCTCTCCTGTATGGGGGCCATTCACCTGTACAAAGTCCAGTAGGACCTTGTTCATGCACCTGTCTGTCCCCTCCCAATGTCCTGTCACAGCTGCAAAGCTGTACCACTGGTCCTGTGTGGTCCATACGTCTGTTGTGCATGTGATGTGCATGCAATCAACCTGTAGAGTGGGCTTAATGGTTGTTGTAACAATAAATTTCCAATGACACTCATCCAAAGGGTTGTGAATCCTCCCTTGTAAAAGCACTCCACCTCCTGTGGAATATCTGCCTTAATCATATCTCCTGATATCTGGGGGATTTTGGGGTTTGCTGTGTGAACCATCCATAGGAACCACCAGTTTGTTGGTTTGGTGAGAGGTTGGTTGGCCGCAACAATCCAATTGAGCATAAATGCTTGATAGGTCTCTTCATTGAACGCCTGTAAATGGTGGTTGAAACTTGTTTGGTGAAACAATTCCAGGCATAATCACTCACCTGGACCAGATCTCACTTCCGTTTCCCAGATGCCATGTCCTTGAGGGTAAGCTGATTCCTGGTGGGGATTCTCTGCTGCTCCAGTTTCTTCCTTATGTTGGGGTCCCTGATGGTGTCCGCGTGGTACTTCAAGACATGGGTCTGGAGGGCTGATGTTGAGTGGTGTTGGGTCATATTGTAACTAATGGAAAAATGGAAGCAATGAAGCAGAAAATATTAACAAATCGTACCATACTCATGGTTTTGCACTGCATCCATTCTGTCCAAAATGACAGCAGATTGCCCTCCTCTCCACACACTTCTCCTGCTTTTCAAAGTGTCCATTGTGAAACACCCATGACTCTTCCCACTTGGAAGTGACAAATCACTTTGCAGCAATCTATCCATTGCCTCCTGGTGTACTTGGTCCACCTGCGCTCATATCATTTATTTTTCAGAGGGGTTCCAAGGAGTTGACTTGGAGTTGGCTAAATTCAACTTGCTACTTGCTCCCTCAACCCTTTACAAACTCCCAACTCACTCCCTCATAATCAAGCCAACTCCCAAACTAACTCCCTTGCAAAAACCCCAACTCCACTTGCATTTGCAAGTTACAAGGGAGCAAGTTGGTGTGTTTCAATTTGCTCCTTTGTATCCCTAGCAACAGCAATCACCCACCAAAACTTCAGACTCCCCCTCCTCCCCCAAAACAGTCAGAAACCAGAAAATAGAGTTTGTGATATAAAGATACAATAAATTAGGGCATTTCCACGTGATTCCGGCTAAATTATGAACTTTTTAGCCGGTATGGTCTCTACCTGTTTTCTGGGTTGTAGACATGTCTTGGTATTTGTTTCAGATGTGTGGACAAAGTTTGGGAAGGCAAAGAGGTTGAGTGGTTGTCCAGGTTTGGCAAACTCAGCACTGAATTCAACACCCCCACGGACACACTCCTGATGTCCACCATTCTTGTTGTAGGACTTAGCCAGAGTGATAATGGATGGCAATGCAGACTGAACCACATGGTCGGCTGTGGTGAATTTCTTAGGAGTGGTGACAAAGTTGTCTTCTGTTGCCTTATGGAGACCAGTAACATTCAAGGTAAGAACACACATGGTTTTAATACGCTGCAAGCTGGCTGAGGAAGACAACCTTCCTCATAGATCCAGCAATTCATTACCCTGCAGTGAAGGTTTTCAAAACAAACTCAAACGGGTCTGTGAGTGAAACTGCTTTCACTTGCCACCTTGTCGCCTGTGCCTGATGGATAAATTTCATTGCAAAACAAGCAAGGATTTTGTATGGGTCTTGTAGCTGCGGAGTTCATATTGATTGTGGAAGGAATGTGAGGATTGGTGGATTTGATCAATGTGGAATTCGTAAAGCTATGAGTGAGTGAGTGAAAAGTTGCCAACTTGGTGAGTTAAGTTTAGATAAACTGAGCAAGTAGCAAGTTGTAATTTGTAAAACTTGCAAGGTCACTTGCTCACTCCCCAGTTGCCCATCCCTCAGTGCACCATGCACATTTATCACAGATTTTTTGGATTGGGGCATCTTGGGGGCAACTGCATTGTTTTAACGTTGTGGTTAAACCCCACAACCACAAAAATCTGCTCTCAACCTGAAACTCGAGCTTCTTTTGCAGGAAAGACTAGTTGTACAAATTAGAAGCCTCAAGTACATATAGCGCATGCGCATTTATGATGGATTTGGGTGTTGAAAGCAGTCCCAACTTGAGCTTTGGTCAAAACCTGCAAGCAACCGACAATGTGGTTTGTTCACAACACTGACCTGATTGCAACATGGGAAGGGCTATTTGAGTGTGTTGATTGCTCAAAATGAGCAGCTGGTGGGCTTGTTCAGTTAGAAGTATTTTGAAGGGCAACTTGTGAGTCACCTCATGAGTGCTACACAACCTAGGTGAGCTGCATGAGCCTGTAAACTGCAGGAACGTGTATATATGATCAGATGTACATAGCAAGACGTAATGTGCATAGAACTCACCTGCAGGAACGTGATGCCAAACTTAGGGCACGTCCTGCAGGTGTGCACATCTAAACCCGCGGCCACAGTAGTGGCACAGCAGCTAATACCCAACACTCATACTACACTATATACTCCACGTTAGTGGATGTCAGTGTGACAATGAGTTGGGAAAAAATGAGTGAGTTAGTTACAAGTTGAACTAAAAATATATCTGAGTGAGCAAGTGACAAGTTGCTGAAAGTTTAGCAAGTAACTTGCTTGCTCAGAGCTTTAGGAATCAGAAAACAAGGAGACACGCCACCATGGTGTGAGTACTGTTTTTGAATTTGAAGTATGTTTCCTGTTTCATTGATGCATCTTGCATGTTTGCCCAATGCCTCAGTACGTTCTCAATAGCTCTGCAAAAGTTAAACTTATCTGATTGGTTAGATATGAGACACACTGTCAGACATAATCTATTACAGTTTGGAGACATTCAAATCATTCAAATATGCCTTGAAGTCCACTCCACAGTGACATTTGTACTTCTTCACAGCCACATGTGCACGTCTTCCATCAAGCCTAATCTAGTATGCATCTCTACACCTGTCCATATGCAAAAAGTATTGCCTAACCTTAGATATCCTTCCCAGAAGCTCATCTTCAGCTTCCTTCACCAAGTGTTGCAAAGTGGTGTACTTTCCATCATTGAAATCCTGAATCTGCCTTTTCAGCCATCTCCAACACATTTCAACAGGGTCATTCAATTCTGGGTGAAATTTGGGGCTGAAGATGCAGAAATGACCTGCTGCTTTGACTACTTTCTCTATCCAGGACTTCTGGTGAAGGAAGTCTACTTGACTCCCAAGCAGCCACAGAAGACAGAAGGGATTTCCCACATCACTTTTGCAACTGCCACCCTTGCAGTCTCCAATTAGGGGCTCCATCACTCCCCATGTTGGAGCCCACTGAGGACTAAGTACCTGAATGGCAGCTTCATGCCAAGGACCACCAAGCTGAGGGTGAATCCATGCATGTCCCCTGTCATCAATTACTTTTTGCTCTTCCAGTATTCTTCTTACTCCTTTCATTCCATTTACCAGGCTGAAATTTTGCCTAAAATTCTTGAACAAACTGAACACTGTCTTTGTTGTGGATTGCAGAATGTCTCATGCAAACACCATGTCCATCAGGACTATCCAATGTGAAGTCCTTACCACCTGCACCAATGTTCATCCTGTATGGATGCAATGAATTGGGTGGGAAGCATTCATGCCCAGAAGAGTGGCCAAACTGGACCAGCACCCAATGGTTATCTCTTCCATTAGTAATGTTTTGCAACTCATAGAGTGGATCACCCTGTCAGGGATCTAAGAAATTCACAGGTTTGTTCCTGTTAACTGCTGCCTCCAGCAACTTCAGAATTGAGTTTACCACCCACCCAGGCAACATTCATCTCTCCTGTTTAGTACCTACCATGATTGGTTCCATACTCAAAGGTGACACATGTGTAAGGTCTTTCCCAAAGCACAGGGGTCAGTATAGTTTGCACACTTTTGTCTGGGTGCCAATCAATTGCAGCAATCTTGTTGCTGGCCAGAACAATGTCATAGCCATACAGTTCACTGATGCAGGTTGATATCATGAAACCTTGCCCCTGTCCTTTAGGTTTCCTGTCCCATCAGACTCTCTCACCCATTCCAATGTTGCATATTCTCCAGCATGGAAAATTGACTTGTCCTGGCAAACCAAGTCATACACAACAGTCCCCTGTGGTGGGACTTCTTGGGTGAGACGTCCATTATCTTCTTCAACTTCCCACTTTGACATTTTTGCCCTCCAACTTCCCATCTTTTTGCAATATTCCATACAATTGGCAACCACATCTGGCCTCTCATGGCCATCACAATAGCCTTTCCACAAGCAACTATAGCAGAAACCAAGCTCATTGAGCCACTGTTGTGCTGTGTGGAGCTCAATTTGGCCAAGATGAGCCAATTGCGTGGAAGGGAAGAACTGTTGCACTGATGTTGTGCTAATTGTGTGAGCAACAAATAGGTACAGAGGAAGGTGAACACAGGATGGAGCCAATGCCCACCTTGAATGTGTGAGCAGAAATCCTATCTTATGCACAAAGCCAAGGTTCAATAACACAGCAAATACTTTTGTTTTCAATAAGCGTCTTTGTTGATTTGTTGCCCACCTCTGTACCCTCTGTTCTGCATACTTATGGCCATGAAAGAGATCAACCATCTTTGCTAGCACCTCCCCCTTTGTACAAAAGCTCTCCTGTGAGCAAGAACCTGGTGTTATCATCTCAAGATAACATAAAACCACTTGGAATCTCCAGAGGTTTTTTCCACATTTCTTGCAGCTGCAACTTCCAATTTTTTTTCCATAGGGCAATGATCTTGGGAGTAGTGCCAGGATGCCCTGCCTTGTGGGTTGGTGGTACACTGGTTTCTGATGTTGCAGCTTTTGGAAAGGACAGAGCAGTGCTTGGGGATGAAGGGGATGCACTCTCCAAGGAAGAAAAGGCCAATGGTGAGGAGGGGGAGGTGGGGGGTCAGCTGAGGATGAGTGACTTGTGTCAACCATCAGGGGAGGCACCATGCGTGGGTTGGCACTGGAACAACATGTGGCGTGAGGTATGGGGTTGGGGGATGGTGTGCATCCTTGATGAGACTCTGGCAACACTGGAGGAGCAACGGGCTGGAAGTTGAACTTGTCTCAAACCCTTCTGGAGCTATTGTGAATCAATTTTTAAGCCAGCCGAAGATCAATTGAGGCAGAATCAGTGCTCAGTTTGAAGGTTGTGTTGAAAAGTTGAAGTTTACCCCTTATTGAGAGAGATGGTCGTTTATTGCGCTGGACGTACGCAACTGCCGGCTAAACTACCGGCTAAGACTTGTACAATCTGTCTCTACNATACCACAACACATAATCCTAAATTACTCCTCAACCAATAACAATAGAAACATGCCGTCACTTGCATTCCAATAGTACTCTTCAAGACGCTTCCAGTGATACTAAT
>KQ965789.1:13657-30623 GCA_001574975.1 Gonapodya prolifera JEL478
ATTTTATCACAGAGTCGAAGAACTCGTTCCGGGGCCCCTTTGAGATACAATGTGAGGGACCCTTTGGCGTGTTGTTTCTTGTGAATAGAAAGAGCCCATTTGTTTTCACTGAAAATCGGAAAGCATCCATCAAAACAACGATAAGTGTTTGTAATCACATTTACAAACCTGTTGAATGGTACCTCAAAAACTTTCGGGAAGTTGTTCAACGCGTTGTCGGCGTCCGGTAACCGGGTAGACGCGCAGCGAAGAAGTCCAGCTTCAGTAGCGTCTCCGAATATCTCCCTGTAGACAATATATGTTAGAGTTCGGCGAATGAACCTCAGGTAAGATCTCCAACTCACCTCTGAGCCACCGGGACATCAAAACGATCAAATTTCGCCTTGGTACACAGGACGGATGTGTAGAAGAAGTCCAGAACGCCAGGTTTTTCGGGATCGAGGACTTCAACCGAGTCGGAGTTGGTGGCGCCCGATATCTGAGCAATGAACGTTACCAGCCCGGTCCACACGTAGCTGACTGTCATCTGGTTCCGAGTGAGCGTTCCGGTTTTGTCGGTGGCGAGGAGTGTGATGGCACCAAGCGTCTCCACACCCTGGAGGTCTTTTACCAGAACATTGCCTGCACGAAAATGAGGCGCGTGTGAGAGCACCGACTTAAGAACAGCAAATGCGGGACACGAACGTTGCGCCATTCTTCGAGCAGCGATACTCAAAAGCATTGTTACTGTCGCCGGAAGACCCTGCGGTACCCATGCCGTGAATGTGCCGATGGCGAAGTTGGCAGCAGGACCTGTACAGAAGGTGTCGATCGTGAACATTCGGCCAGAAATGGGGATTGTACAAACCGACTTACCCCATCCGGCTTTGAGATATACTTTGTTCACAATGAAGAAGACCAGCGCAGAGAGAGCAGCGACGAACGCAATTTTGTAGACGAAAATCTCGATCTCTTCCGACATTGGCGACTCCTTTTTCTTTTCCGTAGATGTTAATTTAGCGATCTGTCAAAGCATTCTCGGTGATTGAATGAAGATGAATTGCGTTTGCCGTGACATACCTGTCCAATCACCGTGTTGTCACCCGTCCGAACAACGATTCCGTAGCCATCGCCGTTGACACAGAGGGTCCCGTTGTATACCATGTTCGTCGCCTCGAGAGGGTTCTCCGCGGTGTTTCGATGGGTGCGCTCCTGCGGCTCAGATTCCCCAGTCAGCGAACTGTTGTCCACTTTCAGGTCCGTTGCCGAGACGATCACGCAGTCTGCCGGGATCTTGTCGCCCATTCGAATGTAGACGACATCACCGATGACGAGGTTCTGAGCTGGAATCGCAAGCGCCGCGCCTCCTCGCACAGCTGTCGCCTTCGACGGAATTAAGTTCTGCCGAATGGGTGTCGTTTCATATCAATGCGTCGAAAACGTCAACCACAGAAACGATTACCAAGAAGCTCTCCAAAATCGCCTGGCTCTTGCGTTCTTGGTACCATTCGATGAAGGCGTTGAGGAAAGCCACCCCAATGAGAATAGCACCGATATCTGTGTGTTCCAAGCGGAAAATATGTTTACGGTGCTCCATAGACAACTTATGAATCAAGGACAAACACTCACAGACGTTTGGTCCGTTGTTTGCTGCGTCGATACCGTAAATAATATCTGATTTTTCGTTCCGGGTGGTTTGTTTGATCGCAATGTCACCGAAATACGAGAGCTTTCGTTACTCACATGTAAGAATACCAGCCGTGAGCATGATTAAGTTGAACAATCCTCGGAGTTTATCGAGGTATTTCAGAAGGGGGTGCCGTTTTGGTGGTGGTGTGAGTGCATTCGGACCGTTCTCTAACAGGCGCCGTTCTGCTTCGTCGGCGCTCAAGCCCTGCGGTGCGACGGAGAAAACAAGATACGTTTGCATATCACTGACACTACAATGACCGGATTGGACTCACGTTGCTGTATCCAGGGCGCGCTCGGTCAACGCTGGTCGAAAATTTTTCTTCGAGCTGCTCCAGACTCAAGAGATGCTCAATCTGAAGAAGAAATCAACTGAGAAATAGCATCATTACGGAGAATCAGGACTGATCAACTCACAATGTCGAGATTCTTCTTCTTCGAACCTTCTTCAGGTGGTGCGCTCGGAGACGCCAAGGCTGATGATGTCTTGGCATCTGTTGATGGCCATGCTGCCGGTCGCTTTAGCTCCGGAAGCTTAAACTCAAGATGCTGCTTGGTCTGATTGCGGTCTGTCGTCTGCGATGAGGAACCGGCGTTCAACGCGACCATCGACGTATTGTTTAATGGTGGGACGGACGGTGACGAAGCCATCAAGTTCCTGGGTCAAGAGGAAAGCAAACGCGATTGAGACCGAGTCTGCACTTTATCTTTATCTCTGCTGTGTCGTCAGGATTGGTCGCTTTCTGGTCGCGTCAGCTTGACTGCGCCACGATCGGCCCACACCCACAGGTATCAGGTTCTGTCACCAATCCCCTCGCCAAGACAGAAGAAAATGGCTGTAAGGTAAACTCGTGTACCAACTGTAAACGGAGCTGGAGTTCCTGTAGTGCATACATAAAGGTTTTGCCATGTGGCAGTAAGTCCGACCACCATGTCAAACAAAGGTCATCGATGAGGATTCTGCCATCCACATTTCCCCAAAAGTCGAAAGCGAGAAATAAGTTGAACACAAAACATAGTTTATTCGACGCTTCTCAGTCTGATAGTGGTGGGTGTTAACGCTTTAAGTAGGTAGTACGGGAGCAGCGAGTGTAGCCTCCATGAAAGTGTACGGGTTATTTATCCATCTCTATGCTATGAATGCAGGGGAATAAGTGAGGTTCAAGATCACTGCGACGAATACGCGGTTTGGTAGGGCTGACCAAAAGCGGTGGGATAAGCAGCCCATGCGGACCCTTCGACTGGCGACTGCCCAGGCATGGCAGCGACCATTGGGACAACCGGATACTGGCCCATTTGACTTGGTGAAAGGTATATGTACGGTGTCATCGGAGACGGTGGTACAGGCGATCCAGGGGGGACGGGAGAGTGTGGAATCGGGAGAGGTTCATAGCTGTACGAGAATGAAGGAACCCGAGACGGGCCCGGAGTAGGAAGCATGTGGAGATTGGGTATACTGGTAATCAGTGTACTCGTGGAAGACTCGGGTCGTGAGAGGTTGTGTTCCACGGGAGAGTCCCCGGTGGGCGTCATTGACAATGCACGAAAGTCCACCGAGAGTGAGTCAATATCCGGTGGCCCTCCTCGGAACTGCCCGCCAGGAAAAGCCCTCTGGATGTTCAACGGGTTCAAATTGCTTCCGTGATACTCGCCGCCGATGAAGAATGTCGACCCTCCTTGCGAATCCGTTTCACCGTCGATGGGAGCTCCCCGAGGAATCAGTGGTTGATGNGGTGGGAACTGCATGTGCCTCCAGTCCGGCGACCACCCCCCAGCTCCAGGACCCACAGGACCCCCAGGCCTTGCCGGGGAACCGTAAATGCTTCCGTTTGAACCTTGAGGTCCCGTCATCATGGGTTGAAAGATTTCCGCTGGGACCATTGCTTGTGCTGAGTGCCGCATCGGCGAGTTGGGACTGCGTGATGTGGGAGTCTTCGTGGGGGCCGTCTGGTGGTTCGAAATGAAAGCAAGGTGACCGAGTTTGTCAGGGCGCACTCGGAGGCGTCGGCCTTCCAAGCTGAAGCCATCGAACATGACTGGCAGGAGGGGTGGCGTATTGAGCTTGTGACTTTGTGACTCGGCTCGGCGTCGAAAGGTAGGAAACTCACGAATTGCACGGTCGGCTTCTTCCTTGGTTTCGAAAACGACTACGCCAATACCCTTGCTCAATCCTTCACCGCTTAGAAGCACATCGGCACGCTGTACGTTTCCCGCCATTCGGAATAGCTGCTTCAAATCCTGCCATCGGAGATTGAAAGGCATCTGTCGATGTGAAAGACAACGAGTGTGTTTTAGCACAACTACTTCTGATTGAGAACGAATTGGGCGCCTCACGTTTGTGACAAAAAGCTGACGTCCCTCTGCTGTTAGCTGCTCTGCTCTCCCTGCCCTCACAGGCTGAATAATTATTTTCCGCCCGTTTAAGTCAAAACCATGGAATCGCACTTCAAAAAGAGAATGCAATATTCGTATGTTAGTTAAGGTAGCTGAAATTTTCGAACGTGTCAGTTACAACTCACTGGCGGCTGCCTTTGCGTCTTCCAATGTTTCGAATACAACACTTCCGTACCCTTTGCTCCTTCCTTCGGTATCCAAAGAGACATCCGACCTCAAAACCGAGCCCTTTGTACAGGCCGTCCTCATCAAGTCCTTCAGATCCTGCCAGGAGAACGAATACGGAAGGTTTCGCACCCAAAGCTGACGGCTTGTGACGTCATCCGGATTGAGTGGTGTGAGGCGAGATGTCTGGCCAGGAGACTCTAAATAATGTGCGTATTGTCCCGCTTGAATTCCGAGGCCATAGGCTTCGGGGGTTGATGATTCACCAGGCGTGGCTGTGCCCGACGGCGGGGACTCCCTAGGTGGCGTCATGAGCTGGAAGCGAGGTGGGCTTGGGTACGCCATTCCATGAGTCGCTCCGATGTGGAGGTGCGGGGGAGTCTGAATCGTAGCTGCCGATGGAAACGGGGAGTTATACCAGACGGTTCGGCACGGTTCCCGGAATAAAACTTTAATCCATCGACGTCAGCCCTCGGACGCTCCGGAACCGCTCGACCTCCTTCATTTATTTCGAATCGACGCGGTAACTCACGTCCATCTCGGTGCTCGGCATTCGTCGCCGGTGCTGCGCCCAATCCGGCCACACCCCTAACTTCTGCGACACCTTGGCTTTCCTCGGTCTCCCGTTCGTCATCCTGTCTCGCGGTCACGGATGAGGGGCTTCCAGGCCCGGACGTCGACTGGGTGCTTGAGCTCGGTGTCATTTGGATGGTCGCGGATGGCGGGGCAAAATTTTGAGGACCGCGGGGAAGTTTCCTCGAACGCGATTGGATTTCCGTCCTCTGTCGCGGGATTCCAACTGCTGGTGCCCGGCGATGGCTTGGGAAGTCGCGAATGACTGTACTTCGTGCGTGGCTTTGGGGTTTATTTTGAGTCTTGATTTGGTGCAAAAACGTCCCTCCACCCTGTAACTCCAAACGGGTGTAGTGGCAAAAACGTTCGAGAAGTCTCAGACCCCACGCTTTCTGCAATTTACCATTAGAAATCTATTCGGAATCCTTCATATAGCAGTAAATTCACGTCAAACCTGTATTTGACAGGATTGGTTGCAGGTATCGCCCTTTCGATTCGGATTCTCTTTGAAATTGTCGCAACTTCCGGGAGCACTGATACTACAAACAAAAATCATCGCTTTACGTTCCATTGAACTATCACGATTTCAGGCTGAGGTCCCATTGCCTGCATTGTGTGGGGAGAGATGAGGATCCGGAACTTTTTCTCAAAGAGCACGAAACTGACGAGTTTCTCAAATCGAAATTCGCCTTCTCTGACGTTTCTTGGCATTCCGTGTGCCACACTCTCGAGGTAACGTTTGCGTGCCCTTCGAAAATTGCGGCAGCCGGCTTCGCAGGAGGCCTTGGGCAACCATCCTCGGGAACTTCGAGAAAACCTTCCGACAACCATGCAAGACCGCACATGTTGTGCTCTCGTTATTGCAAAGTGTGCGCAGAGTATCAAACGTTGGGCTGTGCTCCCGTGATGTTGTCGAATACTCATACTCATCTTTGTCACGATTCCATTTGGCGTAATTTACTGATAGTCATCACTCATATCGTCTGTGAGTGATATCAAGATGAAGTTTGCTATCAGTTTCTGCCACCTTTCACCCGTTTCAGGTCTGTTATCGCCTTCTTTCACCCTTGTAGCACATAGCGCCATTGCTGCCAAGTTCGTTTGTGTACCACTCTCAAGAAAATATGGTACACCTCGCAATCAAGCTCATAAGCTGGTTTCGGAACCTTGCACCCCCAAGATCCAATTAGGCGGCAGTCACGAATCACCAAGCACTGTGCCACTGAACAGGTGCTTGAATCGTTCCATGAGAAGCCACTCAGGCAAAACAAATTGCAAAGCCTGAAATAAATGGCCGCTCAGTCTGAAATTTCTACAATTGCATGGTACATATGATTGACGTGACAATTGTCTAGTTTGGACTATTCCTGCGCCTTCATGGAATCCAACATCTGCTAAAGCACTTGGCAACACATTTTCTACCATCTGCCAGTCTGTGTAGTCCTGTGGGGATGCATTTGTCACAGATCCTGTCCCTGATGATGAGACATTAGAGTCAAGTCTTGACAACTGCCTCACAAACTTGAAATTTGCATCACAATTCATCCACTCTGCCAGCATCTGCAGTTGACGGATAAATCCCACTTCTGTTGCAGACCTGACAAGCTTGACATCTGCAATTGACGGATATATCCCACTTCTGTTGCAGACCTGACAAGCTTGACATCTGCAGTTGACGGATATATCCCACTTCTGTTGCAGACCTGACAAGCTTGACATCTTCAGTTGACCCTTGATCCTACATTGAGCATCCTGCCTCTGATCCAGCATTGCCTTTACTGTGCCCAGAGAAAAAGATTTTTGCAATTGCAAACCACTGAGATGCATTGATGAGATCATCTTTGGTGTCAACAAGATCAACACAGTATGCTGTGGGTGAAAATGTAACCTGCAACTAGACAATCAGAGATGCTCCACAAAACATTGTCCCTGCTTAAAGGTGCTTTCCCTTGTTTCTCATGGTCAATCATGTCGCACTGACATCCACTAACGTGGAATATATAGAGTAGTATGAGCGTTGGGTATTAGCTGCTGTGCCACTGCTGTGGCCGCGGGTTTAGATGTGCGCACCTGTGGGACGTGCCCCAAGTTTGGCATCACGTTCCTGCAGGTGAGTTCCATGCACATTACAACTTGTTATGATTAGGCTTGTGCAGATTACCTAGGTTGTGAAGCAAATCTTGTGTTCCAGCTGGGCAATCAAAGTTCATGCTTGAATTGAGTTCCATGACCAAACAAACTCCTTTGTCCTATAAAACCAAACTGGGGGAGCATGTGTTGCAAGAAAGATGGCATGTTCACCATAGAGTCCATTCAACACTTTGTGGACCAAATCTAGCCTGAATGACTTGTTTGATGTTATGTACACTGATGTAGACAAGACTTCAATCAACGGAGTACTCCAAAGTAGACAGTACATTCTATGGTCGATGAGGTCTGGGCACCGCGTGCATTGGAACATGGAGTTCGTGATTTTGGTGAGGACAGAGGCCCTGTCGCGGTACTTTTCTTGGAAGTCAATAATTGAGGGAGGGGACCAGGTTTGAAATTCTGCACGTGATATGTTGAATGTCCAGCAAAGTACAACACGTTTCTTGGCCTTTGATCTGGGTTGAGTCCTGTGTCATCAAGTATCTGCTGTGTCTCATTGCTAATTATGGTTGTAAAGCAGTGGCATCCAGGTGTAGTCAAAAGTGAAAAGCCAGCTGGTAGTGTAATATCACCAAAATCAAACAAGCAATTATATTTTAAAGGGGCAAGGCTTGTTTGCAAGAATTATCAAGGAGACATTGCCCTAGTGAGGATCATGTAATAGCAGAGGAACAATGTCATCCTCACAATTTCAAGGAGAACACAACACCAGCCTGTCACTTGCTTCCAAAGTTCATCCCAATTGTACATCAAATGCATCAACAGATTCATGAGCCGGCAAAAAGAGAATTGCAGGTACACATTCCAAAGAGCCAGTAGAAGAAGTTTACAGTTGTTTGCAAAATGGTTGCCCAATCAGCCAAAAAATTGAAACAAAAACTGTTCAGAGCAATTTTGCCACAACCCTGCAACTGCCAATGGAAATAAAACAATCAAAAGATGAGGATGTATTTTCTTGATCTTTCTCTGCCATTCCTGTGCCATGATTGTTCTGTTCCTGTGACCAACCAACTTTTGACAATCCCGCATTGTTTTCCCTTGCTGTGGAGTCAGGGACAGAGGACACAAAACTCATTTTTGCCTTATCTTGTGCCATAAGTCCTTCTTGCAGCCAACATATTGTGTAGTTTCACTCCAAGAGTTGTGGAACAGTTTGGAAGTGACTTTGCAATGTGGAGTCAGAGGGGGGACCTTTGTCTGCACCCAATGAAGTGGTAGATAAGCATCTCTGTATTTGCTCCATATGTCTGCAGTGTGGGAGGGGGCCTCATGAGTGCCCCAATCCTGATACTGGTCAGGTTGGGAAACAGAACAAAGGTTTGCTGGATACACAAATCATAATGTACAGCATGGACATAGATAATGCTGAAATGGTAAGGGAGTGGCTTTGAAGCCAGATTGTGATATGCCAAAAGTCCTAGCTGTTCCTGTATGTCCATTGCTTGTCCACACCTACCTGGTAGTTTAAAGTTTGTCCTGCAACATATCAAAAGTACTGCACAATTCAAAAGGGGAATGACACTGCCACTCCTGGTTCTGGTGTGGTCAGGTCAGGACACAGGTCTACATTTTGAGCTCCACTTGGTGCATCTACCATGAAGAGGGCTTGGTGCAGGACTGTGCCAATGTCCACACCATCTGCAGACAATAGGTTGGGCTTGGACAAGGCAGATTTGGATGGACATGAGAGAGTGCAGGTTGACAATGAGTTAGACAGGTCAGGGGAATGTTCTGGCAGATTAGCATCTTCCAAGTAAGAGTCCATGGATACTGCTATGTCTTTCCAGATGGTGGCTTGCATTTGACACTAGACAAAGTCATACCACAGCATTGGGGAATCAATATTGTGAGTTGCAAAAGCCACCACCAGACTTTCTGATGATATGCTGATGGAACACAGGAACCCAGGAGAGAGGCGTCATCACTAAAAGGTATGTCTTCTAATTCTTCAAAGCAAACACATCAGTGGTTTAATTTTTTTAATGGTGTGCAGGCTCTAAGCAAAATTTGTTGAACCCTACATCAGCACCCATTTTTCCTGTCTTACAAACACCCTTTTTGGGTCCATATATCACTCAGTCACCTGTGCAACATCCTCACAAGAGTTGTATTCAAAGTGTCATGATTGAGTTTGAGAGAGAGGCCATGGTGAATGGTTTGGTAACTACCAGGCTCTGACCAGAAGGAAAGTCTTTTTGACACCCTTGATGACATGGCAGGATCTCCCTTGCATACAAAGCACTAAAGATACTGATGTTGATGATGGCTACTGTCTTGTCATTGAGAAGAGGGAACAGGTGCAGTTTGGTTGGGATACTGAGGTGCAGGCATATGACACCATCTTGGATGAAGGAACTGTTGTGATTAGGAAGGAAAGCTTCTGAACAAGAGGAAGTGGTTTGAAGATAGCAGTGTGGCAGATTTCTTATTTCAATAGGAATCTCTTCTGTTTACATTATATATGAAGTACATGTGACATGCTATGACATGACCAGTATTGCAGTTTGGGTGAACAATGTTTTTGTCACCAGGCTCAATTGATGGATCAAATAATCACCATGTATTGTCAATTTTTTAGAAAAGGATACAAACAAACAGCTTCAAAGCAAGATCTCACAACGTCTTTGGTCACATTTTGACATGCCACATTGAGAGCTTCATAAGGGGCATCTTTAGATTCAATCCAGTCCCTGTACTTTCTTCTCCACCATTTCAGAAAACAAAACAAACTTTCCACCTATAGATGACCTGTGAGAAAGACAAAGACCATGCAAATCAAGGTAGGACTACTCACAGGGGTGAGAATTGCGAGTATGGGGGGAGGAATTCCAGCCAAATGCCTTGACTACAGTAGAGGTCAATGATGCATTTCATCCTTGTGGATGGAAGTTTTGTCCATGACAATCACAGAGTAGTTGCCAGGATAAGTGTTACGATTAGGAAGCTTGTCATCACAGTGTGGTTTTAATTTGGATGAGTTTGTCACATGCAAAAAAGCTTGAGTACATACCAGGATCACCTCAAACATCTGCACACAGTCATTGGCATCCATGGCACCAACTTATATGCTATACCCAAAATATCCATTGTAACCCAATCCTGCTCCAACAGTGAACTGCTGACCTTTGACAAGCAGGCCCCATACTGTTGCCTTACACCCAGTAACTGCCCAGCCATTTTGTCTCTTGAGTACACTGGTCATAGGCAGACTTGTCATAAAAAACTAGTTGCTGGCAATAATAATGGTCATTTGAAACAAGAAGTCCATTCTTGTTTCTTTGTTCCGCTCCTGTGCATGCCTAGATAAGGCTTTCATTGACATCCCATTGCAAGACAGAGTCCTCCACACTGTTGCTTCATCTAAATTGACGTCCAGATCCCAATTCAGGTTGAATCATCACCAGAGAAATAATGAAGGAATGGAACTGAGCTGAAGCCACATCAACAAGACATGCAAGAACAGACTCACATTTTGCACTAATTCAGAAACTTTACACAGTTGTCCTAATCCTCCAATGTGAGGTGGCACGACGTCTCCAAACTGATCAAAGGTCTGCTTCCATTGTTGCACTGACCTCTTGGAAACCATCAGACAACTGGTGACTTTGGAAACTGACACAGAATCAAGCAGGAGATATAATGCCGCCACTGTAAGTCAGACAAGGATTTGGCAGGATACACACGAAAGCAACCACGTGGAGGTTGAGTCACAGAACTTCTGGCGGTAAAAGTTTCATTGCGTCGCTAGAGTTGGAGTTTTTCAGGAGGACTTCAGACCACTGCCCTCTTGTTGCAACTTGGCTCTCTTGCTGTGAATGGTAGGTGTACCTTGAGTTGGGGTTAGTGCGAATTTCTTTGTTTGATAATTGATTGTTTCAGTCTGTATTGTTGTTGCGATATTAGAAGTTTCGAGACTGATGAAGAGTCTAGTCCTCGGCATATGTCAGTCAGTGGGTAGACACATTCTTTTATGGTGTTTCCTGTTATTTTCCCTCTCTTTTCCAACCCGTCCGTGTCATGGCGCAACCTTTGTGGGGGCTCCATCCTAGAACACGAGTGATCGGCTCAGCTTGCAGGTCACGAGGACGCAATTTCACTCACTCGATAGACAACCCGATTACCAGCACTACGAGCCCCACCACTAACTCATCGGATGCCTCTCCCCACTTCGGCGGCCGTACGCCCGGCCGTCCTCGCCTCGGCACTTCCCCAATCACTTTTGAGCGCATCGCTGATTCGAACGGTACAACGATCACGCTCGCCGCTCCCATACCAAGCGAAAGGTCGAGATCTTTTGGGCGCCGTCCACACTCGCCCCTTCAGCTCCTCCTCGCACGTCTGCAAACCGCAAGTCGCCAATCCGAGCCCACGACCTCCCGCACCTCCACCGTCCACTCCATGGCCGCGAACCGCAACGGGATCACTCGTCCGACCTTCCACAGCCGCATTGAAATCATCTCCCACTGGCAGCTCGACTCATGGACTTGGTGATGTCTCCCCACAACCACCAGCGAGCGCCCCCCAATCAAACGCCGTCGCGAATCACCCTTCACCATTCTCGGACCCCGAAGTTGTATCCGCCGCCCTGTCACACAAACCCACTTCGAGCCTTCTTCTGTCGTACGTTGTGTTCGGTATGTGTTTGTTCAAACCGCTCGTCGAACATGCGGATACGTTGCTGGACCTGTCGAGCAAGTTCAAGCTGACGGACGTGTTGGCGAAGGAGACCATTCGTGCCACGTTTTTCAAGCAGTTCTGCGGCGGTGAGACGGACGCAGAAGTGGAAGGTGAGTTGTCCAAGAGTTGCACTTAAGTACTCGTATCATTTGGAGTTTCAACACCGCACTTCCATCCCGAAGCCTCCATCTCCGCCCTCCGCGCTAAAAACGTCCGCGCAATTCTTGACCTCGCCTACGAGGCCGACGTGGAGTCCGAAGAGGTGTCGAGTGCTGGAGCGAGTGGCGCGAATGGCGTGTCAACGGCCCCGTTGGTGACGGAACACTCGCCCATTTTCAAGGCCACGGAGGGGACTATTGATGTGGCGGGGAGGGTTGGCGAGGGGTTCGTGGCAATAAAGGGTACGTTCTCCCACGCATCGAGTCTGCAGACCAAGTGTTGGGACCAAGTGATGAGATACCTTCCCGATCCCACACCGCCACAGTCACAGCCTTCGCCTCCCCAACCTCTCTCTCGCGTCTCTCCAACCTGCTTCGCGCCGCGCGATCCACGTTCGTTCGATACGCCGACTCTCGTGGGATTATCCGGACACGAGAACGCGCAGTGGAGTGTCTGGAGGACCTCCTCGGCGGGGGCGTCAAGGGTGCCAGTGGTAGGCGAGCTGAGGAGTCGGTGAAGGTGTTTGATGTGGTGAGGGAACGGGAGTTGCAGACGGGGAGGGCGGAGATGGATTGGGTGGATTTCGCGACGGTGGGTAGACGACCAGGATCTCTCGTGTGACCGTGTGCTATGAGGACTTACACTGACACGTATGCCCCACCACACGTTTTCAGGCCATATCCCCCACCAACCCCGCTGCACGCACATTCCTCACATCCCTCCGCCCCCCTTCCCTCCCGCCACGCACACCCGCGGGCGAGCCCATCATCTCAGGTGACCCTGACTACTCCCTCCCGCTTCAAGGGGACTGGGCGCACCTTGACCAAGCGGTGCACCTATGCTCGATCCTGGTCGACCGGGCAGTGGCGAGGGGCGTCAAAGTCGCCATCGACGCGGAACAGACCGTGAGCCAGCCTGCCATCGACCATGTGGCGCATGTGCTCATGGCGCGGTACAATGGTCGTTCCGTTGACGGCGGGTCGGCGGGTGAGGGCGTGCATGTGTACAACACGGTGCAGATGTATCTGCTTGACGGCCTTCCTCGTTTGCGTGAGGAATTGGAGCGGAGCGGGCGGGAGGGTTACGCGTATGGGGTCAAAGTTGTGAGGGGGGCGTATATGCAGACGGAGCGGGAGAGGGCGAAGGAGTAAGTTTTCTGTTTCCTACCGGTCAAGACGTCGTTAGACGTCCCTGGTCGCCGCCAGTCACAGCTTGCGAGAGGCTCATCAAACCCCTTGCAAATTGGACAGGCTTGCGATTCCAGATCCGATCCAACCGACACTCGAAGCGACTCACGCCTCGTTTGATGCTGGAATAGCTCTCGTTCTTGACTCGGTGGGTTGTCGGCGTTGACGTGCAAAACGCCTCGCAATCTTGTGACACAAAGAAACTAACCGAACCGTCTGCCTTGATAGTTCGCTACAGGCCGCACAGACTTATCCATCGTGATCGCCACACACAACGCCGACTCGATCACCAATGCGATGGATCGGATGCAGGAATTGGGAATCGCGCCGGGGAGTACCGTGGTGAACTTTGCCCAGCTTTACGGTACGTGTCTGTTTCTTAATTGAGGTACGCACGTCTCCCTCACTTTGACACGATGTACACAATATCCATCCATGGTCTATATTTCTGTCACAATCCAACGATATTCGTCTGCGTTGCACACTTCTGTCTCAATCTATATGCTCAACCCTCAACTCGACCTTACTTCTTCCGCACTAGGAATGATGGACATCCACACCCTAACACTCGCCCAACTTGGGTACCGGGCACACAAGTACGTGCCGTACGGCCCCGTGGACGTGTGCATTCCGTACCTGCTCCGGAGGGCACAGGAGAACTCTGCGGTGCTGGGCGGCGCGACGAGGGAGCTCAAGGCGATTGGAGGCGAGGTCGGCAGGAGAGTGGCGAGAGTCGGTGGCGGGTGGGCGTGATGGCGGTGGATGACGACGTTCAGTCACAGTAAGGAAGGTTTATGGTGGTGTTGCGTCGACCGTTGGCCTGATTGGAGGGCATGCTCGTGCTCCGGTTACGCCGAGAGGGTTGTATATATGGATATCACACGGTACTATTGTGAGTATGTGCAAGTATTGTCTTGTAGAGTATGCGGTGTTCGGGAAGGAAATGAAGGTATATAATAATATCTATAGCTTCTTTACGAATATTTCCTTGCCAAGGGACGTCCATCGCACCCTTCCGACTCCTTGTGTTGAAGAAGAAAGTGGCTGGTACGGCGGAACAAGAAATGCAATCGGCGTCCTGCCACGCAAATGCCGGAAGATGGGTCTTTGTGGAAGCTGTGGTGGGAAAGGCACATTGAGCCGCAACCTACGTGGAATCAGAATCTAATGAACGGAGGTCGTTAAAAGATATCGCTGCAGGCGCCGATGCCACGCACAAACTTACGCTCATGTCTTCCGAAAGCATCATCGTCATTGCAGGGTACGGATCCGGAATCTCCCAATCGGTGGCCAGAAAGTGGGGAAAGCAAGGGTACAAAGTCGCACTCGTTTCGCGGACGAAAGCAAAGGTCGATGCGGGTGCTACGACGCTGGCAAAGGAGGGAATCGACGCCAATGGGTTTGCGGCAGACCTGGCAGACACAGCAGCCGTCAACGCTGTGCTCGCTGATGTGAAGACGGCGTTTGGCGGAGCAGCAAAGGTCAAGATCATCCACTGGTAGGTTCACTACATGCCATACTGCTCTGATATCAGTGTCTCATTCTGTTCATCGACGCGACTCGCTCTCTTTGCCCAGGAATGAGACGAAAGGGTAGCAAAAGGTCTTCTTCAAGACGCCGTTGCCGACAATCTCGCAAAGGACTTTGCCATCTCCGTCACCAATATTCTTATCGCCGTCAACGCAGTCCTGCCAGATCTGGAAGCCACCAAAGGTGGTATTCTCGTCACAGGCGGAGCAATGGCAGTGAGTCCTCCACATGGTGATACTACACAACGGATATACATCTGATGAGCATATTCAATCATGATTTTCGACTCATCCTACCCAACTTGAATCCCAAGAGCTCGTTGACGCCACCATCACATACAACGCATGCAACATGGCCATCGCCAAAGCCGCCCAGCGCAACACCGTCTTCCTCCTCAACGCCAGCCTTGCGCCCAAGGGCATTTACGCCGGGCAGGTCATCGTGTCGGGGGGTCATCAAGGGCTCAGAGTGGGACACTGGATCGACCGCCAGCGTTCCCGTGGTCGACCCGGACGTTGTGGCGACGAGGTTGGCGGAGTTGGAGGCGAAGAGGGACGTGGCGGATGTGATTGTTCATTCGTGAGGCGACAGAGGGGATTTACAAGTATGATAGAGTAGAACAAAATGTAACAGCTGGGCGCGATGTTTGTTGAATGCAATCATGCCAAATGACCTGACCGATGGAGCTTGATTGTTGTCCTTTGCCTGTTTGGACTTCATTTCCCTGGACGGAAAAGATTTAGAAGAAACTCTGCCCATACCACATGCGGGATTCCCCCCCTGCATACAAACAACGTGGCACAATCCCTGTGGCACATCCGTGGCTGAAAGAGTCAACCACCCCTCTCCCTTCCCCTTCCTATCACACCCTCTCCCCCAACCCGCCATGTCCGCACCCATGCCCACACCCGCGGCGGCTCCTGCCCCCGCCCCTGCGGCGCCCGCCGCGCCTGCTGGCCCACCTCCGCTCAAAAAGGTCCGTATCGGGGAGGGAAACGATGGGACGAGGGCGTGGCGATGATGGAAAGAAATGAAGGAACAACAGGAGGGAGGGGGGATCGATGGAGGAGTGTCGTTCGGGTTTGGGGCGATGGGAGGAGGGGAATGAAAGTGCTGTGTGGCGCACATGTCACAAATGGCAGTCGGCACGGCAGGAACGAGTCGTTCGCAACTCGATGCAGATTTGAAGGGGGGATGTTGCGTGTGGAAGAGTGCTTTGACCGGTGCGCGGTGGTGGAACGAGCGTGGTGGTGGCAAAGGACATCGGCGAGGTGGTTGAGACTTGCATCTGTTCCGACTGAACAACTCTTGCGTGTTTGAATCTCACCATTGCCCTCTCACTCTATCCCAATCCCCACTTCCATCGCCCACCACATCCACACCCCGTCCAGATCCCCCTGACGGACTATGTCGGGTTCGACACCATCTTGAAACAAAACGAGCGCAAGTTCCTGCAGCAAGGGTTCCGGTTTAACCTCATGCTGGTCGGGCCTACGGGGTCTGGAAAGACCACGCTCGTCAACACGCTGTATGCGGCCCACGTTATGGAGGATTCGGGACCCAGGAGCGCCGGAGAGGTTAAGAGCACAACAGAGATTCAGGCCGTGACACATCGTGAGTTTCAGGCGTGTGAGGTAGTGGGATTGTGTGTGTGGGGTGGGGGGGGGGGGGGGGGGGGGGGGGGGGGGGGGGGGGGGGGGGGGGGGGGGGGGGAGTGGGGGGGGGGGGGGGGAGCCGGAGGTGGAAGAAAACCCGTGTCGATTAGGTTTGCCATATGCACCAGCAAACTGGAATCGTCTGAGGATTGTCACATATGCCCATGCGTCGGGTGGATGTATTGTCCTATCGTCTTCACATCAACTAACCCTCCCTCCTTCAGTCCTCGAAGAAAATTCGGTCCGCCTCCGCCTGACCATCATCGACACGCCCGGTTTCGGCGACCAGGTCAACAACGACTCGTGCTGGGATGCCATCGTGCGCTACGTCAAGGAGCAGTACGCTGCATACCTTCGTCGCGAGCTTACCCCACAGAGGGAGAAGAGGATCCCGGACACGAGGGTGCACTGCGTGCTCTACTTTATCGAGCCCAGCGGTCATGCGTGAGTGTTCCTTGAAGGGCGCTGGAGGGTGGAGCGGATTTGTTTGGAGGTGAAGTGGGGTTCGTTGTAGACCTTATGGGATTGACTAAAGGGGAGGAGAACGGCGTGGGCTGACGTTGAAGTGGGAGTGGTATGAACTGACCAATGCCTCTGAATGGAACTCACCGTCTTTACTCTTCCCTCTTGATTACCATTCCACAACTGTTCCTCGCCATTCGCCACACTTCAAACACCCCGGCGCAGTCTCCGCCCCATCGACATCACCGTCCTGCGCGCTCTCTCGTCCATCTGCAACGTTGTCCCCGTGATCTCCAAGGCCGACTCGCTGACGCTTGCCGAGCGCGAGGCGTTCAAGGTCCGCGT
>KQ965789.1:30984-89704 GCA_001574975.1 Gonapodya prolifera JEL478
TTCCCGTTCACCAAATGCCAGTCGAGGACCCCGCCCACTGCGAGTTCCCACACCTCCGCCAGTTCCTCACCCGCACACACTTGCAAGACCTGATCGACACCACCTCGCTCGTGCACTACGAGGCGTTCCGGACACGTCAACTGCTTGCGCTCAAAGAGGGAGGGAAGGCGTGATTGGTGCTGGCGAATTATTGGGTGTGGGGAGGGATTGATTGATTTATTGAGTGAGGAGACGTGGTGCTTGAGAGGACGACGAGAACGATGTGCGCTTGTACTTCTGAAATATTATGGAACACCTTTCCTTGTTCCCAAGCTCGATTTATAATTACGCCCCCGGATTGATCGCACTTCCCACAGGCACCCATACGGCGTTGAATGTCTCAGCTGAAGTGAGCTCACACAGTCTGAATTACAGGAGCGATGGATTATATGAATTCAGAAGTAAAAGATGCTGTTACTGTAATGTAAAGTTATTATACTTCTACTAGCAGCATGCCTAAAGACGATCGTCGCGCAAAAGTGTACGGTATTCATGCCATCTGTTCTATCCGAGGTGTGAAACGTTTCCAAGGTGAGAGAAGCCTCGCTTGAATCATCTACAAGGACTTTGGAAGTTCCCTCCAAAGCTCCGAATGTGTGTAAGCAACAACAAAGGAGTGCACCAACGCATGGCAATGTGTCAGAATGGTGAATGATGAGGAGACGTCGAAGCTTGGCACCGGAGCGTCAGGGAAAGAATCCATTACAAGCAGCACAGCAAGCGGGAGCCATAGAGTAAGAGCAAAAGCGGCAACTGCAAACGATGGGAGAGTTCTCTGAAGATCACTTTATTGCAAATGCTTCACGAAACTCCTTTGTTTCTCTGGATACACAGCTGGAGATGCCAGATAGGCCGCTGGCCGCAGGGTTAATGCCTGTTGTGTCGAGCCTTGATCTTCAATTAAAGCACAAGAATTTGCAACAGTAGGGGCATCATAGGCTGTGGGTTGCAACTTGGTTTCCAAGCCTTCACGTCGGGCTCTCGAAAGGATCAGCCACACTTTCGCACCAATGCGTATGTAGCAGTATGCAATGATGACAAGGCTTAGAATATGAAGGCCACCATCCATCCCAGCAAGAATAGCGTCCACATCATCAATGTCTCCAGGTTGGGGCGGCAGAACTACATTGTTGAGAAGGTGATCAGCACAAACCTCATAAGAACCAAGTTACATGAAAGCTTCTCTCACTGCGGTATTTGGTGGCTGAACGTTTCTGTACAGAATGGCGTGGATGAGAGTACAAGCAAGTATGTAACCATCTGCGACAGTAAGAACATACAGCAGCATGGACTTCAACCATTTTCCTTGATCCCCAACCACCACTGTCAGGTATCTCTCCAGTGCTAGAGATTATTAGCTCAGTTGACATGAACATAGCTTGTTGTACCCAATGATCATCACCCACCGATGCAGGCTAGAGGAGACATCTCACCAAGGAGGGCGTACTGTGTTGCCAACGCTGACGTGTCCTTCTTGACCACTCCAAGTGGACTAGAAGGAACATCCAAAATACAATGCAGCGCAAAAGCTGATTGCGAACAGGACAGATAACACCGCATTCGCTTTTGAAATAGTTATCGAGCCGGAGAAACTTTCGGATAAACTGTGGCACGCCATGGCGTAAGAAGTGGAATACCCGCCTTACCAACCCACCCGACGGAAACGCAGCAACGGCGATGATGGGCGCAGACGGCGGAGACGGAGAGAGAGAGAGGCGCAGAGTGGACCCTGCACTTGCACTGCCTGCCGAGATATTTGTGCGGGTGCTGCAGACGATGGGGACGTCACTGGTCAACACGGGCACACACGCCACGCTGTACGACGGCGGATACCCGCACGTGAGAGAAAGCAGGCGGAAAAAAAGGGAGAGTGATGTCGTCACCGATTCACACTCTGCGTCGGCCGAGAGGAAGGGGAAGGGAAGAGCGGTCGACCGAGATGCCGCGCAGGGATCGCAGGCAGACGGCGACGAATCCACGGTGCTGACACCGCAGACTACTCCTACAACGCCACTTCGCCGCTCGGCACGCCTCGATCCCGCTTCCGCCTCCACCTCCGACGAAGAGGCCCGGCGGGCTTACGAGCCGTGGGACGTCCCGCCCATTCCCGACACGACATTCGACGCCGTCTCCCTCTTAAGATGCTCGTGGGTGTCGCGTGCGTGGCGGGCGTTCGCGACGGAGAAGGTGCTGTGGGCTGCCCTGTGTGATATGTTGTGGGAGGGCAAGGTGTATGTTCCGGAGAAGTTTCGAGAGTTGAGGGACAGGTGGGACTTTTACCTGTCTGCCTTTCGCATGGAAAACTTTGCGTTGATTGACCCTTCTTGTTCGCTGATGTAGTGACCCGCGCCGAGCATACGTCGAATCGCTCATCGACTCTCGCAGATTCATCATCACCAAAGAAGGTCCGTCTCTCCTCGCCTATTCCGTCCTCGCTTCCCCCTACCCACGTTTACCGTCCCTTTCCCTCCCCTCCCTCCAGAACTACTCTCCGTCCCCTGGCACTTCCGCTTCAAATCCTCGGCGGGCGAGCACTTCACCGACGAAGACCCCTGGTGGAACCATCTCCCACCCCGCGTTCGTCGTTTCTTACCCGACCACACCATCGAGGGTCTTGCAGTACCCGGGTGGAAGTGGCGGTTCGTGGATACGAGCGGAGGTGTGAGAGGTCCGAGGGGGGCGTTTGTGAGAGTGGGGAGGACGCCGGCGAGTGTGTTGAGTCGGCATCGGTGGGTTTTCAAGCTAGATACGGAACGGAACGAGGCGGAGCCGAGTGGAGTCGAGTCGAGCTGTCCGAGCGTAGCGAGGACACCGAGGC
This sequence comes from Gonapodya prolifera JEL478, assembly GCA_001574975.1. Classification (NCBI taxonomy): domain Eukaryota; kingdom Fungi; phylum Monoblepharomycota; class Monoblepharidomycetes; order Monoblepharidales; family Gonapodyaceae; genus Gonapodya; species Gonapodya prolifera. The sequence goes on from KQ965789.1 coordinate 33,842, forward strand.
CTAAGCGCCGCTAGACGCTGACCGAGGCGATCGTCACACGCGGAGCGTATTCCTCCTCCCGAGGCGAATCACCCACAGAGCGTGTATGAGAGCGCGGAGTGCATACCATGGAGACGGATGAAGTGGAATGCTCATTAAACACTCGACATTCCTGCCCTCCCCTCCCCCACTCTCACGCTCCCCCCATAACACCCCCCCATGCAGCAACTGGGGCTGGTACATGCAATCCTGCTGGCACGTCCAAACCTCATTCCCGCTCCCTCCACGCAACGTGGAGGGTGAGGACCCGACAGAGGACCCCGAGTTGACGGACGAGGCGCTCAAAGTGACCACGGGGGTGCAGAAGTATGAAGTATTGTGTTGTGAGTTGACGAAGCGCGTGGGGGATGGGCGGGCGGAGGGGACAGAGGGTACGGATAACCAAGTACTGTTGGAGTATCTCAGTCGAGTTGTCACTCACCCGTTGCCTTCCCACCTCGCCCTCCCACTCCCTCCCCCACTTCCACACACCCGGTCGTCTTACACGCCCAGACAACGCAGGCCTGTCCTACCCCGACGCCACGGTCCTGGACCGACGCGGGTTCCGCTCGCTGTTCCGGGGAGGTCATTACAGCGAACGTGCGTTACGGCGGGCGTGGCGGGACGAAGAAGCTGAGTCTGGGGAGGAGGGTGGCGGGAGTGGGGGGGAGGACGGTGGCGGTGGAGGTGGTGGAGGGGACGACGACGACGGGGAGGATGGCGATGATGGGAGTTACAGGGATGGAAGCCGCGGAGGCAGGAGCGGCCGAGGTGGAGGCGGAGGCGCGGGAGCGAGGAGGAGTCCGCGGAGGGCGAAACGGCGCCGCCTTGCAGAAGTCGAGGGCACGCGCGGAAGCATGGAGGAGGACGGGTCTTCCGAAGACAACGGCGACGAAGACGGGTGGGAGACCGAGAGCGGGACCGAAACGGACGGGTCGGATTTCTCGTCGTTGGAGGATTACCTTGCCACGGTGGTTGGCGTGCATGAGGGAGATACGGGGGATGAGGAGGAGGATGATGATGAGGATGGCGACGGACATTACCATGATCATGACCATTACCACACGCACGACCATGACGATGACGAGGATGATGGGCACTCGCATGACCACGATCACCACCACACCCACGACCACGAGCACGATCATCCGGAGGGCTGGTCCTGGCGGTACGTCCTCGCTCACGTCGGGTCAAGCGCCTCAGACGAAGACGAGGAGGACAGCGAGTGGGAGTACGCGGCGGACCTTGACGAGGTGATGGTGTCGTCTGGTGAGGGTGAGGATAGGGAGGGTGGTGGCGAGGGTGGAGCTGGTGGTGGCGGGGACGGAGGCGAAGGTGCAGGTTCAGGTGTTGGATCACCTCGGGGAAGAAGAAGGAGCCGGACGTCGTCGGGAGCTGGTTCAGCACGGGACAACAGGGCGAAGAAGAAGAGGCGGACCGAAGGGCGTGGTGGCTCCAGCAGTGGAGGGACAGCGGCTGGACCGAGTGAGAGTGGGAGTGCAGGAGCTGGCGAGTCTTCAAATGGCGGTGCGAGTGGTGGAAGGGGACGAAGTGGCCGCGGAGGTGGACGTGTGAGGTCGGGAGGGACGTCGGGAAGGGGGAAGTGAGCCCGGGCGTTAGTGGGATGACCGTAGAATACCGCCCCGGGACAGTTTATCTTCCTATCTCAGACGCACACCCGTGTCTTTAATCGGGTCCACGGTTGTCTATGTCTCTGTTTTGATTTGCATTACATTATGTGAGCGCTGACACGTGCAAGTTCGGTCCTATGGAACGACCAACCATCCAAATACCACAAAACATCCTGTGGAGACTATTGTTGCCAATCACCTCCTGCCACCTAGTATCGTCGTGTTGGCCTGTGTCCGCGGTCGGCATTTTGGAGCAACCGGTTGATCAGCCGTTAAATTTTTATTTTTCTAACCCTCGTCGTCAATCCACCTGAACATTGCCTGTGCCCTTTGGAGCATTGATTCGACTGCCCGAAATGGCGTTGAAGTTACCGTGCCCTGTGCGCTTCTCGCTGATCCTCGGCGATTGCTTCCGGCGCCAAGTGCCCCATATTCACACATGCCGGGAACACTTATCCACTGTTTCCGTTGACGTAATCCAGCCAATAGATTTGTATGTCCATTACTCAAGTTCTTAATTTAAAAAGAATTGTATCCCTCAAAGTACGTAGTCGTGTTCGAAGATGTTTCAAAACAAAAAGTACAAAAACATTTCTGCCCTCGCCCAACAATGTCATTTTAGTGCGATGTAAGAGCTAGCATCACACTCGCATAAGGTCCACCGTCCTTCAACTTTCAGCAGCAGTGACTCGTGGGGTTGGAACCCGACTCGTGATGCCACGGTGACCACCTGGAAAGCTTTTCACCCCGCAGTTGCGCCTCTCGGTCAGTAGCGCTAACACTCCTTTTCTCCTCCTGAACGCGACCAACTCCAGCGACTTGTGCCTTTCGGACCAGGTTGATATTCTCTGGTGCAACGATGGTGTCGTCGGCGGCCAAGTTGAAAGGGAAGGGCAAGGCTGTGGCGTGGCGTGCGAGAAAAGAGGAGCCATGTGAGACACATGATCGGGACAACAACTGACAGGTAGGATAATGCGCAAGTTTAGAAGACTGCATCGCCTTTCAGTCGTGGTCCATCTTCAAGACGCGATGAACGCGATATGCATCCTGTTGCATTCGCCAATCCTCGCATCAAATTCCATTCTGATCTCCGGTGGCCAGTTGGATCTGGTGCATCAACCCCACGCAACCAACGCAACCCACCTTGACTACCTCCCAACAAAGCGATGAGCACCGCAAGGACAACTATTTCATTTCGAATCCGGTGCGACGCGGCCAACGAGAAGGTCACATCGGCTCTCACAAACTTGCGAAGCGACGCCCACTCACCAACAAGCGAGATCTTCATATGTATCGACGGTGGTGAGAGTGTACCTGTAGAGTGCTGGCTCGAAAGATGACGGCACAGAGACTCAGACGGTTTCGGGAGCAACACTTGTAGACAAAAGCGGCGGAGAAAACCGCAGCCACTTTCTAAAAGAAGGCGTGACGCACTTGAGCGATGCTTTCCCTTCTGCGGTCCTTATCGCGCGTGACCCACACATCTCCACACTAATCCACAACTCCGGAGAAAAGCTTTTTCACATGATCGCGGCACGATCCGGCTGGAATCGCGCTTGTTGCTGATATTTCCTGCATCTTACAGATAGAGTTCATTGGTACTGCGTCCTTTCCTGGTGTACCTGGGTGACAAAATTTTGCACAGACCAAAGACAGGACACGCGGCTCGGGCCGCGGGTACCCACACTGTACACCTCCCTTTTCTTTTTTGCAAATGAGGTGATTTTGGGGTGATGCGTTTGACAAGTTTGGAACAGAAGCTCAAGCGCAGTGTTGGGGGAGGAGTTTGTGAGTCCGGAAAGATCCGGCCTTAAACGCTTCATGTGTATGGAGATGCGTTAACCTGGTGGGGTGAAGAGTCGGGCAGTTAAGATAGTTGAGGCTTTGCCTTGAGCTCGCCCGTAGCGAGCGATATTTGTAATTCGTGCCTCCCCGTCGGAGGCTTGAATTAGAATTTGTAGAAAGGATTTGATTATGTACCTGTATCTTAACTTGGCAATACACCTGTGACTACTGCCAAGATCTAAACTCTACGACTCAGGGGCCTCCGTGAAGGCCAATCCAGCCAGCCTGCGCTCCTCTGCGAGCGAGGCGGACCTTCAAGGTGTCGCTCTTCCACATCCCCGAAACGCACTTGCGGTTGCAGGGTATGATCACTGATCAGTGACAGCGAGGTCTCAGATGTGCTTGCAGGGTGAGACAAGGTGACGAAGAGGAGCCACACGCAGAATTCCTTGTCCCCGAGGTCAACCACGGCTTGGGCACGTAAGATGTACACGAGCAGTATCTGCTCCGGCCAGAGGCTCCTGTCGCCGTCGTCCGTCCTCTGGAAGGGTCTTACCGGCAGCCATCTCACCCTCTCTGGGTCTTCTGACCCTCCGGCCCTGGTGTTTGGGAAGCTCACCTCACTTACAAATCTCACGGACGTCCACGTTGCTGGCCTTGGGCTTGTGAGTATCGGTAGGCCATGCTTCTTTGCACAGCAAGCACAGAAGCAGCTCAATCCTTGCAGCAGCTTTGTGGAATGCGACCGTCTGCTTGACGGAAATGGGCTGTGCATGAAGGAGTCTGCTCTGAGGAACGTCAAAAGCCGTGTTGTAGACCTTCCACTCCAAGTGCTGCAACTGCTCCCCATTTTGGCTTCGGCGCCGCCCGCCGCGGTTGGTGGACTGTCTGCGCGCCACGACGGAATGCGGCTCGCTCTCCCTCGCGGCCGCATTGCGCCACGGTGGCCAACCTGTCCCAGAGTCACTGCCCTCTATGTCGCCATCTGGAGGCGCGCCCGAGTGGGAGGTCACGACGAACAACCTTCTGCTATTAATGGACGATGTCAAGGCGTCCTGGATCGCTTCAAGCGCGGTGCGGGCTCGCTGCGATCAGCTGACACCCACGTTCGCCATCCCTGAGCCGGCTCCTGGTCAGGGCTACCCCCCTTTCCGCTTTCTGGTTCCAGAAGGAGTCTATTAGAGTTGTTCAAGCTCCTTCGCGGCCATGAATCTGGCCGCCTCGGCCTGTGCTAAGCGGAGGAGATGCGGGCACATTCCAAAGCTGCGAATCCGGCCCCGGGACGGCAGTAACGGAACCCCAGGATAAAATTCGCGTGGTTGATGTGAAATCGCCGGTCCTGGGGCCCGTTCGGAAGGGGAAGGCCGGGCAATGGACGTGGGCTACCCTTGGGTATCTTCGCGCGAGGGACATGAGCACCAGCACCAGGAAACGATCCCCGAACCTCCGTAGATCGTCCAATGGTTGACCGGCGGCCGAGGGAGCGTCGCCGGGGGCGGGAAAGGTCACCAAAATGGTGGCACAAAATATTATGGCAGCTTTGACACACACCCACAACCTAAAGCTTCGCACCTTCGTTCGACCCTCGCTTCGTTCGTGTCTCCCTAGGGGCTCGCAGTAACATAGTGCAGTGGCAATTGTTCTTCGCAAAGACTTCAGGCCCCTTCGTGGCAAAAGGTCCCGGTGTAAAATAAAGGACGTCCCATACCCCTGCGTTTTTTTTTTCTGAAGCGTCCCGGGCCCACGGACATCCCCGCGCACCGAAGACGTTCCCTGGCAAAAAATGGAACCGGCACGCAAGTTGTTTCCACCGATTACACAAAATATTATTTTCAAGAGCAGGTCGTTCGCCCGGTACTATATATAGAAGTAAACGAGTTTCAAAACTGTCACCACGACAAACTATTTACAGAGACGACCATTTGAGTCAGTTAAAGTCCATTTTCAACCCCCCCCCCCCCCCCCCGCACTATTTTTTCAAAATGACGATGCGTCGCGTCTCAGTTGCAGCAGTGCGAGTGCTGGTTGGGATTGGACCGCTGCTCAAGCTCGACGTTGACACTGGCAGTGCTTCCGACGATGTCGCCCTCATCTGCGGAGACAACGAGGTTGGGACCGGACTGCTGGGCAAGCTCGATGTTGCCACCGGCAGTGCTTCCGACGACGTGGGATTTGCGAGCGAGGTCGACAACATCGCCCTCGTCTGCGGAGGTAACGAAGGGTACTGGTCGGGCTGGAATTGAGGAAGAGGGTTGGTGAGACAACCCGCCGTGCATGCCAAGAAAGCCGGAAAAACAAAAGAGATGGGGCAGTCGTTCTTGGTGGACATATCCGGAACATCAACGAGTGCATGTATCATGCACACTATGGAGCGTCCAGTGCATCCCGGTACGACCACGCATTCCAGTTCATAGATCCCGGTGTCGAAAACTGTCTCTCCCATTCGCGAGTCCAGATGTGCGCCACCCAAACTCCCAACCAGTCCTAACAACTCACCATAAGCGAGACCCAGTATCATAAAGCAGATTGCGAGAATAACTGCGTCGAGAGAAGGTGTTCGTTGGTGAGTTGTTGCTCAGATCGAGTTCCGTCACGTCAACACAGCGGCAACTCACGAGCGAAGGAGACTTTCATGAGGAGTAAGGGTGTACGTGAAACAATTGTACGGTCGGGAATGGGTTCAATTGATTGTGGTGCGGGAGTGTGTTCCAGACCAAGTCTCTTGCTCGAATGTGTACCAAGAGTGACAGGACGCTTGAATGTAAAGACGGAAATGCAATAACGGTCCCGTGCCTGACGGGCCGATTTATGGCCCTTGGCAGGGGAGGCAAAGGGAGGCAAGGATTGGTAAGGGCTACTAGATACGAGTCAGGTGTCTCCCGATTTTACCACAGGTACGAACAAGGACGGAATATCTAACAAACCGTGCAAAAACCGATTTCTCTTCAGTCGAGAAAATTAAAAAGATGATATTTAGCCGTGCACGGTGGCGTAGTGTAATGTTTAGATTCTTTGAAGTCCAATCTGTTCTGGTTTGGAACAATCTGATCTACGATCACTTGTTTATGCCTGACAGCAGACAACACAAAGTGTAAACAATTCGAGTCATAAAGATGCTTGTTGAAGTTAAAGTACGATGGGCGTCCTGTTAATGCCCTGCTGAGACACCTGCCGAAACAAGTTCGAAGACCCGAGAGTTTGGCTGTTAGCATTCAGTATGTTTTTGCGTTCATATGCCATGCCCAACGCTGCAGTACTTGAACGCCTTGGAGTAGAGTTATATACCGACCAGGCCAGGTCACAACGTTGTTGGTGACGTCAACCTTGTTCGAAAAACGCTGATGTATGGGCGGACTAAACGTTTTACATAAATATAGTTAGTTCATCAGGTTGTTCTGCTAAAAATGGAAGAAGTAACGCCATCACCGACGCCTTGTGCAGTGACAGACCCGCACAGATAAAAAAGGGTCGGTTGGACGACAACCATTGACCACGAAACGCACATCAGAAACGGAATGGAGAGAGAGGTCAAGAAGAGGACATCAAGGACAAGGGGTCAAGAATTCAAGTTGATCATCTTATTTTCAAAAGTTATCTCGCCCCGTCTGGAGACTTCAAAAAACGGCTGCAAATAGACTAATCCAATCCCCCAAAAAGCATCTTTCGTGTCGCTAAAGAGAGGTCCAGCAAACTTCCGCGCTTCAGCTCAGCAGCAGTGGGTTTTGGGGTTTGAACCGGACCTCTTCTCCTCCTGGATGGTGGCGGCCTCGCGTGGGACAAAAGACTTGCGAACAAGGCTGGTGTCTTCGCCTATAAGCGGGAGCGGTGAGGCTGTGGAAGACGATTCAAGGTGTGGTCAGATAGTATCAATGCAGCCGACTTGCGGAACGTAAATCGCAAGGATATTCAGACCGAGTAACACGCCCTGCGTTGCAGATTCATGGATTTACGCATACTCGACCAGCGAATGCCATTCAGCATCAACGAGTAATCGTGAATTGTCCCACCCAACGGATGATTCCACTGACCGTTTGAAAGACCGAGGAGCATAAAGCAGATAGCGAGAAGGACTGCGAGCGAGGAGGGTCGGAGTGGACAAGTAAGCATTTTACGCCACAGAGCACGCAGTTCCAAGAGAACTCGGAACTCCAAGTGGCACTCACAAGCAAAGGAGACCTTCATGTTGGCAATAGTACTCGATGTACGTAAAGATGTACGGACTTGATAGACGGTACCGAATTCGGTGCGGGTGATGCTCCTGCTGACCCTGAAGTTGATATATGGCCGCCAGGCGAAGATGAAGGATCTTGCACGGCGGACTCTCTATGATTCCGAGCCCTTACGGCCCGACTGCTTGTCCGGGTCTGGCGAGGAGCCGGCATTGAGCACTCTGCCAGGACGGAAGAATAACAGCAGATAGGTGCAGTCACTAGGAAGTCATGGTGAGTCAGGGAATGTCTCTCCGAGGCTTTGCTAACGGGGCACAACAAAGGTGGAGACTGTTGGTACCGGTATTGAGTCCTTGTGTACCTTGGGGACAGGATTATTGTCTCCCCGCGCATTTTGTGCCACGTCGGGTCGTTAACGAACCCACCGGGACAAGAGTGCGTGACTCCGCCAACGTCTCTACCAAAATCTTGCCACATTCACTGATCCACGAGCTTGTTGGGGTACTGACACAGCTAAAGAAGAGGTTGAAGTTTGCGATACACATGAGTCAACAAATTGTTGGTCGAAGAAACAGCAAGAGATCGTTTGTTATTACGCAACAGTATTCTATGCGGTCTAAAACTGTATTCACGTAGAAAAGTAGCACTTCAAAACGTTTTCTTTGTCCGTTCGAGTGCCGCGTTGAAAAATAGAAATATATTGGAGCGAACGTATCGTCTGTTTGGCGACATCAAGGTGCAGCCAAGAGAACAAGCGATGCCCACCGATTTGGAACAGGTAAAGCAAGCTGGTCATATTGTCAAAAGTTATACCGCGCTACTAACGGATACAAACATTACACTACTCCAACGCCCGGCCCCTGCTAAATCTCGTCTTTAGGATCTCCGTTTTCAGCTTCTCAGCAGCAGTGGGTCCATCCGTTCCCGCCGGACCTCTTTTCCTCCTGCTCACGAGGGAAGAGGGTCCTTCCGCTCGAACCTGACCTCTTGTCCTCGGAAACTACTGGGAGTGGGGACGCTGTGAAGAATCGAGATGGGGTCTGATCGACAAAGTAGAAGTACGGTAGAACGTAAGACCGAAGTACTCAAGCAGTGGATATCACTCTGCGTCCACGACGAATGCCGGAGCCAGGACCACCCACCCGGAGTTGGACGATTCGGCCACAACGCAAGTCGACATCCACGAGATCCAACCCTTGACGTGAATCTCAGAGCTCACCGCTTACAAGACCGAGAAGCACTACGAGTCCGATCACGAGAAGCACTGCGAGAGAAGAGGTGGGAGCCATGTGAGCATTTCGCGCAGATCCGACACGCAATCAGAGGGAACACTGGCCGGTACTCACAAGCAAACGAGACTTTCATGTTGGTGATCGAGAAGATTACGTAACGAAGTACGGTCTCGATAGAAGGTAACGAGTTCGGGGTGGAAGGTGTTCCTGACCCTAAAGTAGATATCATCGGGACGAGATGAGGTACACCCTCAGAGACGGAATCTTTGTGGTTCCGAGCCCTTACGGCCCGGTTGATCGACTCGGTGTTTCGGTGTTTGCCGAGGACCCAGCAAAAGTTTGCGGTGCGGCTGCACCATGCCTGCAGGAATGAGAGCAATCATGGATCTCACAGCGAGGAGAAACGTCTTTCCGATGTCTTCCGATGGCCCACCGTACTAACATAGGGTCCTGGCGACGTCAAGTTGGTTCGAAGCCAGTAGAACAGATAAACGGACTCTACGACGGTTTAACAGTGATGCAAGTAGCAGAAACCTGTCTACTCCCGATCTCTTTTGTGAGTCGGTTGTCGTTGTCGCCATGACCTTCACTTTGTACCCTCTCTTTAATGAACACACCTTACATGCCGAAAAGTGGAGAATTAAGTATAGGCAAAAAGGAATCACTCCGAGAGAATAAACAAAACGCGCAGATTAAGAGGAAGCCAAGAATTCATGCCCATCATATTCTCAAAAGTAATCGCGCCCCACTAAAGATCAACAACTGCTACAAATAGACTACTGCAAACCCCCCCCCCCCCCCCCCCCCCCCACACCCCATCCAGTTGACCTCTTATTTCGTAACTCCACATTCGACTTCTCAGCAGCAGTGCGTCCCACTGTTCGGACCGGACCTCTTCTCCTCCAGCACTGTGACGGCCTCACGGGGGACAAAAGACTTGCGAACGTTCTCGCCGACAAGTGGGAGTGGTGATGCTGTGGAACGGAGATCGAGATGATCAATGCAGTCGAGTTGTGAAATCGCAAAGATTGGCAGACTGAGCGATAAGTCCAGCGTTGCAAGCAAAGTCCGAGTCTACACATTCGCGAGCGATGAGGTCTGTTCTGCATCACGACGCTACATCCTGAACACCATGCATCCCGCAAATCTTTCATCCGCGAGTCGAATCGACGTCCCCGAGATGCAACGCCTCCACACCAATCTTCGCGACTCACCGTTTGCCAGACCGAGGAGCATGAAGCAAATCGCGAGAAGGACTGCGAGCAAAGCGGTCGGAGTCATGTGAGCATTTTGCACTGCAGATCACACAGTCCGATGAAATTCAAGTAGCACTCACAAGAAAAGGAGGCCTTCATGTTGTCGATAGAAATAGATGCACGCGAAGAAGCCCGGTCTCGATAGAAGGTGACGAGTTCGGCGTGGGAGATGTTCCTGATCCTTAAGTAGAGATGTTGGGACACCGGGACGAGATGAAGTACATCGAAGACGGAATATTTATGTTTCCGCGGGTTTGCGGCACGGTTGAATGGCGGTGTCTGTTGAGGAGCCGGCAACGTGTGCGATGTCTTGGCGGCGAAGTGAGAAGAGACAGGTAATGTCCCTGGACCCCGCAGAGGGGGGCAACGTCTTTGCAATGTGTTCCGCCGGCCAAGATAAAAGTATGAGTCCGTAGTATGGGTATCGAGTCCTTGTGTACCTGGGGGAGAGGAATCTTGTGTCCCGCATTTGTGCCAAGTCGGGCTGTTAACGAACCCCAGACATGAATGGGTTACGCCACCGCCACCTTCACCTACCTCTTGCCGCATTCACTGATGCACGATGTTGTCGTAATATTGACGGAAACTGAAGACGGGAGCGATGTTGAGGATGGTTATGAGTCATTAGACAAACAAACAACCAGTCATCACTTGTTGACATGAGGACGAAATCGCGGTGGTCTTTTACGATGTGTCATATGTGATAAAAAAAAATCGTATCCAGTCTCGAATTCCGATAACGGTCACTCCCCTGCATAACAATAAGCCCTTTATATTGGCTTTGCGGGACCTCCGCACCTTCTGGCATTACGCCTCTTCGAGTGCCACGAAAAAAGTAAAGGAGATTCTCCACCAGTCGTAGAAGCTGGGAAATATGGGATGGCGAGGAGTTCTCAACGATGATGACGAATGGCATGTGCAGGCGTCACTCTCGGAAAAAGCCGATCGTTCTGTAAATATTCAGACGGGATAAACCATCATTGTTTCGCAAATGAAAAAAAAAAAAAAAAAACAAGGCGTCCAGAGTGCTAGCATCATTCACGCTCTCTGCTTATGACGACTGCCCATAAAGGACCACAGTGGAGTACTGCGAATTACCCCTGCGAGGTCTTGAACAAGTCGTCACGCCAGAGGTAACGATTGACCGTTTTCTCCTCCGGTGGAGGTTTTGCTCACTTTCCATCACGGGCGCGCAAAACATTGTGACGTCAGTTCTAGGCGATGTCGTGGGGCTACACCAGGAGTATCGAGCGATACCTGGAGACCACGTTGTCAGTAAGCACTGCACGTTATGTGACTAAAATATTTTCCCTCGAACGTAAACTGCTAAGCAAAATCATATTCTCCCGTTCAGTCCTTCCCCAAACCAATCAGACGTAAAGCTGCAAAGTAATTCATAAAATTCTGTACACTATGTACCCCGATTCGTTCAGCAACAGTGGGTTCCTCCGTTTGCGGTGGACCTTTTCTCATGCATTTCAATGGAGCTTCCAACCACAGCGACCTTGCGAGCGAGACTACCACTTGATGCAACGTCTTCGAGATCCGAGACGAATAGGGAAATAGGAGAGGCTAGTGTGCTATGAAGGTCGTTCGTGAGTCCACATAGGCAGTGTCGTGTCGGTGTGATAACCAATCCTGGCGCACTTCCGCGATTCATCTCCCAAGGACAGACGGTGCACGTCACGGAACTCACCTTTCCCAAAAGTTAAAAACGCGAAACAAACTGCGAGAAGCATTGAGTGGAGACGTCCAGACCAGCAGTCAGTACTGTACTGTTGCGCCCAGATTGTGTCCTCAGAGACGACACCCGACACCTAACAAGCACTCACAAGCAAACGAAACTTCATATCACTCGATGAGATGGCTTTGACGCAAAGACTTGGGTGCAACAACGGTGATGGGACGCGATGTAAGAAGCCGTCGGAGCTTGGTAGTTGCGGACCACGATTGGGAGACGACGCACCGGGACAGGCTATCGTAGTCAAAGACGGAAGTGTAGTGATACCGTGACCGGCAGGAGGCGCTGGCGAGGATCCTGTGCCGACATTGCATCATGAGCTGGGGCCGCAGAGAGCAACGTTCGAGTGACGCGATTACACCGAGACGGACAAGAACAGACCGCCACCATTGACGTGCGGAGCGTGATTGGTACAGAGTCCGTTGATACCGACCCCTTGTGTCTTGATGACGTTCCGGTATCCTTTGGTGTAGGATTCGGTTACACTTGAAGCCTTTGTATTTGTACGCGCAAAAAGAAATCGGAAGATGCATAGTAACGCAAAACTTGTCGCGCGATCAACGGAATTTTAGCTGGCTGACATCATTATACTTGGTGGAGTGAAGATCCCAATGACGCAATCATTTTTGCATACGATTCATCAGACACTACTGCAACTTCCAATTTCCAAAACGCTTCTTCAATTTTGCCATACGTTTTTCCCCATTATTTATGTGACTGGAGAACTATTGCGAATCAGAGACTTCCTGCTTTCACTCTTCTAAAGCAAACCATCTGCCCTCGCCGCCCACAAGGCTGCTCCGACAGCCCCAGCAAGGTCTCCAACTATTGGAATGAATCTCAACAGTAGCCCTGAGACAACACCATATGTTGTGACGTCTCCGCGGTGCACGTCCATCCACGCCGCGACTTCAGAGACATTCCGAAGGATCCCACGTCGCTCGAGATAAGGAGAGAGATCATGGTATGAAGTCTCGCTTGCGGTAAGATAAGATGCAATCAATGGTCCGACGACGGGAATTGCGTAGAGTGGAAGGCAGAGAAGATTGATCACTGAAGCACGTAGACCGTGATACGGGACTGTCCCGAGTGAAACTGCCTCCGTAGAAGCCCCCGCCAATACGCCAGATATTCCCATGCTTATATTGTCCACATCAACCCCGTGAAGTTTCAGTACTTCCAAAACGACAGTGGTCTTGAGATTGTGAAGCAAATTCCCTGCCACGAGTCGAGTGAGCAAAGCGCCCTCCAGTCCCACGATGAACACTGTCGCAATTGCAGAGGCGGCAAGGCGATTCCCCAGGACCCGCCTTCGTGCCGTTGCGGGGCGAAGGAAATGCCGGAAGAATGTCAGACTTTCGAAACCGCCGTACGTCGATCGGGAATACTCACCTGGAAACACGTTTCTCGAAAAATTGTTTCTGAGGAGTGTAAATAAGAGCAAGGACCGGGATGATGCTGCCGAAGCCGCCTATTGTGCGAAGGGCCATGGAAGTGGGAATGCTCCTCGCGATGACGGGGGCTTTCAACAGGAGGTCGATGAGGCCAATGATGGGAAAAAATCCCGCTGGTAGAGCACGTAGGATTTGGTTTGTGAGGATCATCGATTTGGAATAGCTTCTGTGGTCGAGAACGGAGAAATGTAAACTCAGCATTTGACGTCACTCCAAACAGAGAGTTTCCCCAAATGGCAAATCCGAGGCCACACCCGATCTTACAACATGTATTCTGGCCTACAGCAAACCAAAATTTCATTCGTGTACTGCCCATAACATCTCCGTCAACCGGATTGCCAACTCGTCCCTCCGCTTGAGCTAAACGGGCATTCTACCTTTCGGGCCCACGCTAAGCATCCCGAACTCCTTTCCCTCTATAGTGTCATTCACGTCAAACTGGGAAATGACGTCGTACCGGCGAAGAAGGTGGCCGAGCACGATCCGGATCTCGTTGCAGGCAAAGTTCCGACGCAGGCAGTTACCAACGCGTGTATTATGGAATGTCACACAACTTCGATGGGAAGAGACGTGCCACCCACCGCGATCCCATTGAGGAAGGCATGAACGCTCTCTGGTTCAGCATGCCCGGTCCGTCATGCTCTGCCACGATGTCGCCGCGACTTCTTCTTTTCGATGGGAGGGACTGAAAGTGAACGCTTCTTCTTCTTTGACGAGGGTCGAACTTTCAAGCCATCGCTCGGAGGTACTTGTCAGATTGTTCCCTCACTTGAAGCTGGTATCAGTAGTTTGATAGTAACAAATGAGGGATTTGCAGAAAGCTCACCACTTGGGTTCCACTGTGCCACATACACGTTCGCTCGGATTACCGTACCTTTGGGAATACAAGCCGTCCTAGCCTTGCCGTCATGTCCCTTGACAAGTTGTTCGATGTCCATTCTTGCCGTTCTCACCATGGCAGGGTGAAAAGACTTCAGTCGCAGCGCGTCCTTCACGCAGCCGTCAAACCACGGGAGCGTCTTCAGTCATGCGAGCGAAAGCAGCTCCTTCATTCCATTTGGAAACGTGGCATCGAGTTCTTTCCTTGGTCGATCCAGAGCAGTGGGGTTCTTCAGGAGAAACAGAAACTTCCACCCCATCGTATTTGACGTCGTCTCGGAGCCCGCCAAAAGGAAGATTCGAGCATGTACTCAGATCTCTTCGTCAGTGATAGGCTCCCCAGTCGTCGGGTCTCGGTGATCAAGAATGATTTAGAGGAAGTCATGCTTGGAAAACCTACATCCATAGTTCGCGGCACTCAACAACAATAAGGAGAAAACCTGGGGAAGTGGTCTTACCTCACTATTCCGGTTCCCATCGACCTGTGGACATTCTGTGAGAACGAATCCTTTCCCGGCGCGCACCCACACCACTTCCAAAACGGAAACGCCAGACTGAGGCTTAAGTCGGCACATTGTGTAGTGGGTCGAACCACAGGTGACGGATGATGGACGCAATCCAGCGGCCCAGAAGGAAGAGAGCAAACGCAAGCGCGAGTGAGATGTGACAAAAGGTTCAGCGAGCTGGTGCGGGAGGTGTGACATGGAGCAGCTGAAGCAGCAAAGATGAGCAAATGTTGGCAGGGAAGTGGCAGAGTTTAGCCGCGGTTCAAAAAGCAGTCACAAGAAGAAAGAACACGCTCAGCAAGCTGGAATTAATTTTCTAAACGACATTGCATCGGCCATACTCGTGGGTCAATAAACTTTACATTCCAACACCTACTACTCGCTCTAGAAATCTCTAATTTCTAGTTGTAAATGCGTCGATCCTGACATAATCCAATCATACAGCTTCTCGGCTCGATCGTTATTGACTCGTCTTCTCTCGCATCTCTCATCTCCCCTGCCAGGTGACAGTCGGCTCCCGGCTACACCTTGCACCCTTCCTCCCACTCCCGATCCCCCATTCGGACTGCTCCCACCACATCCTTCAAAAAGCTCTGAAGTTCGCACAAGGAAGGGTCCGTGGGGTGTCGCGCGATGCACGCCGACAGGGTGAGTGGTTTCAGGTTGTGCAGGATTCGCACGTAGTGTGGTGCGGGGTGGGGTGGGGATGGTGGGTCAGATTTTGTAATGGTGGGCGAAGATTTCGAAGTCGAAGGCGGGGACGGGTTAGTGGAGGGTTTCCAGTTGAGGACGGAATGGCGGGCGCTGTATGGGCGGGTTTCGACAGGCGTTGGAGTGGCGGAGCTCGCGAGAGATGGCACAGACGACGTGTCTTCGAGCAGCTCGAAGATAACCTAGCGCCAATAGCAACACAATGTTGAGTTGGGGTGCAGCTAATACAATCACAGGAGAAACTCACGTTTGATCCGAATTCGGGCCAGTTTCCGTCCCACGCTTTGAGCGAAATAAGGAGCGGTGCGATCGTCCTAACAGTATGAACAACGAATGAAGTCAGGTCAATTGGTTCTGCGGACCGCGGTGATCGCGATCGGGAAGGACCCACAACACTCACGCGTCATGCCCACTCCATATCGCCACTTTCTCCGCCGCGCTCTCCCTTTGCCCAACAGATACATGATGATCATCCACGGGAACAGCAGGCTTCAGTCCAGCAGCGGCCTCGATGCGGTTCGTGATGCGGTTCACAAGACGGCCCATGGAGAGGCGGGTGGATTCGAGGGACCCACAAAACGCCTTTTGGTGCAATTCGGCCAGGGAAGTGATAAATATACGCCACAACGGAGTGGGGTCGTTCTTGGACTCACCCCGTACCACACTCCCGCAAGAACCCTTCCCATGTCCGTGACGGCTTCCTTCGATACCCCAGGTAAGGTGCCCTTGCCATCGCCCATGAGGCACGCATTGGCGTCGTATAGATCGTGATGGGTAGCGCGGGTCTTGAACCGTTCTGCCTCCTCCTTGCCCCGGGGGATGATGACGGCGTCGGGGTCGATGTACTGAGGGTACGCGCGTTCAATGGCCGACAGCTGTGGTCGTGCGGACTTTTCGAACTGTGCATTGAAGGAAGCGTAGAGGGTTTGCAGGCGAGCACAGGTTGAGGGCGGGTTGTAGATGAATTCAGTCTCCATGGGGCGGACGTGGATGGTCAGGTTCAGGCCCGCGCGACGGAGCGACGCGGGGTAGAGCCCCGCAAGAAGGTACTGCGTCGATTCCATGACGCGAGCGTAGTCGCTACTTTGGACGTGGAGGAGGCCATCGGTCGAGTCCAGCTTCGGGGGCAGGAATCCCGTGTGCGCCACGTATCGCTCTCGGAGCAGGGTTCCGATACTTTGCAAGTGCGTTTTGCCACTGTCGGTGAGTTGGCCGAGGTCGCACGTTCCCGGTGAGTGCTGGATTCGGTCGAGCGCGTGCACGAGGTGGCGGTACGCCCAGGAGGATTTGTAGAAGGGCTCGCCGTGCTCCCCGACGCGTGATCCCCCGCGCTCCTCGTAGAAGGAGTGGATTGGGATGGGTCGCTCATGGAAGGGGAAAGACGATTCTGCAGCGGGAGCCGGGTCCGACGACACGTGCCCGGAAGCATTGCCGTTTCCGACCCCATCATTCCCGACTTTCATTCCCGTCCCACCAATGTTGGGATCGTAGTGTGCCTTGCCCTCGCGGGCGACGCTGAGCAGCTCCTGCGCGAGAAGGCGGGAATGGAGGGTTGGGGCGAGTGCGCAGGAGCGCGAAAAGACGTCCGATGGCATCCAGCGCAGGGAAAACTCGCGTGCGGGAGTGCGTGCGCCTGGAGAAGTGAGAGTGATCGTGAGTGCATCCGTGGTGTGATGGGAAGTACATGAATATGGCATTTGGGACATGCAAAGCGAGCTCACCGTGTCTGTGCACGATCTGGACGCTTTTCAGCTTCAAGTGCTGCGGATACAGCGAGTCCAAGTCCGCTCCACGTTCCATCTGCGCGGCCATCGCGTTGCACTGCACGGGCGACGAGGTCACTGTGCCACCATGTTCATCCGGCCAGCTTAATCATTAGGTCGAATCCACCCCCCACTCACGACGCGCGCAAGGTCTCCGATTTCCTCATGTGCGTGCACCGTGTGCGTATGTGCGGTCGCGTGGTTGCATCTTTAAGATGGTCACGTCGTGCGTTGTGATGGAATTGGGGAATTTAATTTCGGCCCATTTGATCGAGCCGATTCCAAAATAAATGCAAACGCGACCAAGACCCAATCTTGAAAGGGTCGGCACTCTATGACACACCTGGCAAACGACATATGTACACTGTCCTTTGGTTCGCCATAATCTGGTCTGACTTCTGTTCGCGACCGTCCACTACATTCTCCGAAAATGGAACGAAGAAAAGCACGACGTACCTCAAGTGAAGTTTAAAATCACGCTTATATGTATCCTTACCAATGGAAGCATTTGGTGGAGGTGTTGCGCCGCGGCTATCGAGGCATATAGTACTCCCGCGAAGCAAAACTCCCCGACATCTTGACGAGAAACATGGAGCAAACAAGTAACGCCACTGCGTGGTTCAGATAGCACCATTAATCGAACGGGGGTTTCGGGGGGGGGGGGGGGGAGATCCAACCCCCCGTTGAAGATCCCGACCCCTAACCAAACTGAACTGTTCGCTACCAATACCAAGATTCAGGGCCACACGGGATCAAATCTGCAGATCGCATAACGTGGACTCACTCGTGGTGACGTGCTACTCTGGTCCGGATCAACCCCGGAAGCAAAGACGACAGACGTCCCGTATATTAGCACTCAAGGACTCTGAGGACCAGCGGGACTCCCACCGTAAGGACGAGCCACTCACTCGTGAGGGACGTTTTCCCAAAGCAACTACCGGACAGAAGGTAATGTGAACACCAAGCGGGTGGTATTGGTTGAGATGGGGGCGCTAACCACGACTCAAGGTCTTAGGCGCTGGGGGTCGCTTTCTCAAGCGAGCACAGATTGACGTCCCCTTCCAGCGTCCATACCCACCCAAACACGGCGTCCCCCTCGATGAAAGCTCCATCCGTCGCGTCCCGGAGCCGGCGCAAATCAGACGAAACGACAGGAGGATTCCCTGGCCGTGGAATGATTCAGATTCACGTCCTGGAGGGAGCCGTGAACGCGTCGAGCCACAAGCGAAGCACGCGAGAGCGGACGTATCAGTGCCTGGACTGCAGGAAGCTATTTACGAGAAAAGGTTCGTGGACAGTCAATGGTTGGTGTGGCGAACGCGGAGATGAGCTCAATTGTCGTCAATCACATTCAGATGTGATGAATCGACACCGCCAACGGACGTGCTCGGACGGGCTCCGACGGACTGAGGAGAATCAAGGCACCGACACGAATATTTCGTGCTAGCAAAATGTGGGAATGCCTCCATTGAGTCCGGCCGGGGCTGGTGCATTAACAACATCTGGCGCCAGTTCTTCAGGCCGAGCAAGCGAGCATAGATTTCCAGAGAGTAGAAGTTCACGTGAGCATTCAAAATTTCGCTTCAGATTTCGTGTTCTGACGTCGAGCGCACAAGACGACGACGCCGGGCAGCCACGGACGCAACCTCATCATTCAGCTGTGCATGTGCAGGAGGATCCACCCGGCCAAGACCGCCGAGCACCTACCGACATCGCACAGTCGCCTCATCCTCCTCCTCCGTTCCACCCGTCGCGGCCACTGTCATATTCGTTCCACTTCCCACAAGCGCCACGCCAATCCAGTGCACCTTCCATCCCATCCACGCCTGTATTTCCGACCTCCGAGATAGGGAGTCGTCCGCCAGCGCCATTCCCGGAGCCTCTCATTAAGTTGCCCGAGCCGAAAGTATCGTTTCTTTACGGTTCTGAGCGTGTGTCGAACGAACGGTCCCAAATGTTCCCCGTCTGGCTCTTCATCGTGATCAGCTTCATTCTGGGTGAAGCTATCCCCTCGGCGCACGCACTTGAATCGCCATCGGAGCCCGGAGGGCGCCGATCGACGTTGATGAGTCCCGCTCGCTCGCTGATTCATTCCGGGGAAAGAGAGCTTCGGACATACTTGCGTTTTTACAGTCCGAAACCTGCCACCTGCCTGGCAGCCCGGTTACATGTGAACCAATAGCTCAAGAGATCCGCCTCTTCATATACTAATATATTGCATCGGTGGAACACTTGAATACGATGAGTCGGACTTCGGGAGTCGGAGCGTCATCGATGAGGGGCATTCTAACTGGACGGAGGCAGACGCTTGAGGCACACTTTACATCCAAGGAAAACGATGGACGAGCATCTCGCCACGTAGTCAGTGTGCAGTGCAAGTCGTCGCGCTGCATAGCGTGGGTCCGTCTCGAACGCATTTGTCGTCGAAAGGACCACACTGATGGCAGACAAGTCCCCTTTCCTGGACACTCCAACAGTACTTGGATAACTGCGGCTCGTTCGACATTATGGTGCCATTGATGCTTGAAATTGCTCGAGAAAGGCACCCGGAAGTAACCTGGGATATCGTCTGCTTAGATGTGAGTGACCAAACTCCGACACACAAATTCGATCGCAATCTCATGGTCCGAAACACGTCTGGATCCAAGCAGCTGGTCACGGACGATCTGACTACGAACAATCCGGAAACTACCTCCTTCATCGCCAGTGAGTCTGATATTGCTGTTCCTGGAAATGAACTTGAGCATCACATTACTTCATGAAACCCGGTCTCCTATCCGGTCTCCGCGTGCTCAAGTGTCTATGACGTGTTCAAGGTCGTGAAACAATAAGTATTACCGAATGCACCATCCCTCCTCAAAGATCCTTACCCGATCTTTCCACTTCGGCCCTGCAGACTAGGCTGCACTCGCCCCCACCTCCTCGGACGCAGCACGGGCTCCTCCAATCTCTCCGTTCTAGCTGGCACCTTCCCCTCCCTTCCTGCCTCACTCACGTTTCTCGACAACTACGGTCCCCTCGCGCTTCCCGATCCCGAAGTTCCCTCGAACCTTCGCTCCTACATCGAGGCGCACGAGCGCGCGAGCCGCAAAGCCCGATTCCCCACCGTAGATCACGCCATCGCTGTTCGGAGCGACGCCAAAGCGATCATTTCCGTCTCGCCGGGCACTGCACGGATCTTGTGTGAGCGAGGACTCGTGGAAGTCCGCGACGACGAGATTGGAGCCACCGCTTATTCATGGTCATCCGACGCCAAACTGATGGTCCCGAACGCCGTAGATCTGTGCAGCACCGAAGCTGCGGCAGAGTCGCTCTTGAGAGCGATCCCGTGCCCTGTTCAGATCATTGCCGGGACACAGAGCTTCTATAGGACGGAACGGCGAAGGGAGAGGGTGAGGGAGAGAGTAAAGCTGCATGCACATTCGCTGGGAAGTGATAAATTTCTGGTTCGTGAAGGCTCGTGTGATGAGATGGCTCGCTTGCCGAACCCTGACCTCCCACGTTATCGGCGCGCTGTTCTATAAAATGTTGACTATGGATCACTTTGGTTTCAGCACCACCTTATTGACGGCACGCACCATCTTCACCTCGAAGGCAATGACTCCCCTCGGCGTTGCGCGGAGCTTGCAGTTTCGTCTATCGTGGATTCCAAAGACGTCCAAAATTAATGTGTAATAAATACGTTTGTCACCATGCAGACCCGACGCGGGAACCCGACCGAGAACTCAGCGTAATATGCGGTACAGTCCGTTTATTGATGCGGGAACGCATTGAATTCGATCCAACCCAAGGCAAGCAGACTGCGCAGTTGTGGTGCTCCATCGTTTGCCCCAATCAGCGACGAACAAGTTGCGACAATAGCAATCCAGAGAAAAACAATTGCATTTTCAACATATTTCCAGATACAAGATCACATGGATAAGAAAGTAATCAACGATATTAACAGCGGACACTCGGTCACGCATCCAGCCCTGTGAGTCACCAATGGCTAATCGTGACCATGGTCTTCGGACTCGTCACATTCGACATCACTGGCATGGTCAAAAGGGTCAGGGTAAAGCTCACAGCGTGCAATAGCCCAATCGTCTAAGATTGAGCACGGGTTGATCTGAAACTAAAGCATATACGAATACCATGAGATATGACAAGAATTCACGTCCAAAAGCTTAGAGGACGCTCACCTTGGTCTTGACAGGGTTCATGCGACATGCGGGGAAGAACTTGCATCGTTTGATCACACGGCAGTCATGACGTACCATATGACCGCTACAACAAGATTACGCAGTAAGATAGCATCACAAGTATGTAACACATGGAGCTTACCAATCCAAAACGTATGCGCCACCTCGCCAGAGGGAACGGGTTCGTCGAGCGAGCGATCGACACGATGAGTTTGTGTTTGTGCTGGTTCCGTTTTCTGAAGTTTTCCAGCCGGGCGAGTGCGGGGGTGGCTCTGCTCAGAACACCTGGGATTCAAAAAGAGACGGATCAACGTACCGAGGACTAATGAGACAGCAGCAGTAGCTCAGTGAGAAGGCGATGGATCCCCTCGTCTTCCTTGAACGAGAAGCTTCTGCGACTGTTCTCTTGGTACTCCGGTGATTGCTCCCACTGATCATGTCTGAAACGGGGGTTCGGATTCTACCGACAACGACGATAGCGCAACGACGACGAACGTGAAACAATTATAGTCAACGGTATAGTCTTCGCACGGCCACCCTCATTCCCAAATACCGGAACATGATGAGGGTCCCGTCGGGAGGTTGCGTAGTTCCGATTACGTGTCGTTGGCATATCGAACCAATCTCGTTCCCTTCCCGTTCTTGATCACACTGCTGCTCCCTGGGTAATATTTCCGAAATGATTTCGAGCCCCCCGAAGACTCTGAAGCTTGTCTGTTAGCGTTTGGATGATGTTCGAGAACAGCATCGTCGCACTCACGTCACGTTTTGTATGTTCCACTTCTTTTCTCCATTATGCATCTTTGTCTCGTCCGCACATTCCACTTTCCTTTGTCCGAGTTCCTCGAAGCCCGGGGCACGCTTACCCCGCAATGGAAGCGAAAGTGCACCAAAGTTGACGTTACTTCCTCGGCGAAATCAAAGAAAGCTTGGAAGACGAAGGTGGTGTGAACTCGGCGGCAAATTTGCCACTTGTTTGGGCACACGTTTTGCTCCTCCATTTCGAAGAGCTGCACCTGGGACCATCAGCGGCATTGGAAGCACATAGTGGTCCTCCCACGTCACACTATTGATATCCTCACGACCGGTTGGTCAAAATTGGCCTTTTGTGTTCCGATCGTTGGTCGGGGCGGTTGGGTTGCCGGGTGGACAAATGACGGAGAGAAAAGCGGTCGACAAAATTCCAAAGAAGCTCCTGTCCAACGAGAAAACCTTGCTCCCAAACGAAAATCGATGCGATCCAGTCTTCGAATCCTCCTCTTGCCGGGAGACGGGGTCGGGGAATGGTGGCGTCCGGGACTTCCAGTTCAAGACCTCGTCGAAGCTCTCGAGGGAGCATCATCAACTTTGTCTGGTTGAAGGTTTGTAGGAAAGTAAATCGCCGGGGAGCACCTTCCGCTTCTGCGCCACGTCAGCTTAAGACTCTCCAGAGGGCGATATCTTTTAAGAATGAAAGGAGTTTGATATCGGTCACAACCTGGCAAGCTATGCTACATTCCTATCAGCTCATTTAACCAGTTACACATTCACATTTCACTGCCGAATGACAGAGTTGCAAAACCAATAGAGTCGAGATACGGGACACAAGCATCTCGATGGAAGCATATTTTGGGATTACTAACTGGCAGGCTCCACCGACCGGTTGAATGCCGACGATGTCGGGCTTACAAACTAGGAACATCATACCCAACGTACACAGGTGGAATGCTTCACGAAACCAGCCCAGGCTCAGAAAAGTGCAAAGACTCAGACACTTTCATCGGCGTAAAAATCATGCAGTGGTATGGTACACGTGAACATGTTCCAGCAAAATACTAGATATTCTTCCGGTGCATGAGTGACCACCGCTTATGTTTGTGAAGCTTTCCACTTCTCCTTCTCGACATTGTACATCCGCTCAATCACCTGGAGCACCACTTTACTGAGCTCAGGTACGCACTTCACACCTCCAGTCAGTCTGGATAGTTCCAACGGGGTCGGCTTTGCTCCTGATACTGACGATGCAACGCTTGACCCGTGACCGGACATCTGCCTCACGAATTTGAAGTTTGCGTCGAAACCCATCCTCTCCGCCAACAGCTTCAGTCGAAAGATATATCCGGCTTCCCCATCAGACGTGACAAGATTGCGGCCTGCCCTATCAATCGAATAGTGGTCTTCGTTTATAGTATACCATGGCATCCAGATGAAGTCCTGTTCCTCGGCGGCGGCAGGTTTTCGAAGATTCCAGTAAACGCGAACACCCTCCGAGAGCCTCATTCTTCCATCAAACGCATAGAAATGGAGTACCGCAATTGCAATACATTGCGACGCATCGTCACGAAGATCTCTGCGGTCTGTAAGACCAGGTAGCAATGCTGGGGCGATTGTGACCCCTTTGACTCCCCTGCTTGATCGACTCCTCGAAGCACCGTTCTTGCTTGAAGTTCCTCTCCTTCTTTTCTGACAATCCATGACGAGTTCAGTCACATTCGAATTCCGCTCTGCAACTGCAGTCCACCGAGCAAACTCCCTTGCACGATCAAACCAAACAGGTGGAACTTGCGTTGCAAGAAAAATGGAACTTTCGCCGCAGATTCGAGTCAAGACGTGGTACATGGAGGAAAATGATGGAATGTTAGGCGATGGGTACGACGTCGTAGACAAGGCATTGGTCGAAGGGGTGCTCCACATTAAGCAGTACATGCTATAAAGGAATGGAGGCAATGGCTTGAGTTCGAACTTAGGACGCAGTGGGTCAAAAGAAGTATGCCAAGAGCACTCACAACTGTGCAGCAAAGTACAACCCGTTCGTTGGTCTTTGTCCTCGGCCAAAGCCAGAATCTTCAAGGATCTGCTGCGATTCATCGTCTATGATGGACGCGAAATGCCGACATCCGGGTGATGACGAAATCGGTGAGCCGATTGGCAACTTTATTCCGATATCCCTCGATCTAAAGAACGAACGGGTAAGAAATAATCGCAGAAACTGTCACGCGGACATAATCAAGTTAGGCCAAGAGTTGTGAAACCCGAAAACGAAAAGGTATTCTCACAATCTCAAGAAGAATGCGACACCAGCCTGTGGCCTCCTTCCGAAGGAGATTCCAGTCCCAATGTACACCAAATGCATCGATTGATGCCCCCAAGTGATCTGAGAAAAATTGCATTGTCACATTTCGAAAAGCAAGGAGGAGAAGTTTTATCGGGGCGACGTCCCACAGCGTTGTTGA
Source organism: Gonapodya prolifera JEL478 (assembly GCA_001574975.1). Taxonomy (NCBI): domain Eukaryota; kingdom Fungi; phylum Monoblepharomycota; class Monoblepharidomycetes; order Monoblepharidales; family Gonapodyaceae; genus Gonapodya; species Gonapodya prolifera. The sequence continues at coordinate 58,380 of KQ965789.1, forward strand.
AACCACTTCTTTGGTTGTTGGCTCCGTCGCAAAAGAAGAAAAAGTTGGCTGCTTTGGTATAGGTTGGTTATCTTGCGGGTCGATTGAGATGATGGGAGAACACAATCCATTGAAGAGGTGAAGTCGCACAATGGGATTCGCCGTCAATGACAGATTCCGCTCAAATTCTTCACAGGCCCTGAACAGTGTATATAGAATTTCTGGGGTGACGACGGCACCCTTCGTACATATTTGTAATCATATCGGGAATTGATTATTTTGAGAAGATCAAGTAAGAATTACCACGAAGAAGCACGCGCACCTGTTTTAGAAGTTCCATTTTGGTTAACGCACTCGGATCAGCGTGTCCAAGAGGGTGCCGAGTGGAGTTCGGGGTATGTGAAAGAAGGTCAGAAAATGCGTGACAGATTTCAACAATATCACTTTGAAAACGTCGGAATCTCAGAGTGAAACGGAGAGTATAAAGCGAGACGGCAGTACGAGTCACTCACTATTCCATAAGTGCGCTGACAACGTCGTTACGCCAGTGAGGTAAATTGAGACGTAAGACTCCAGCAGCATAAAGTAAACTGATGTCATTGGACGCCAAAGCTGCAAGAATTGGGGAACTCTGGATGAGAGCTTTGAGCTTTCCAACATCACCCATGGAAACAGCCCGGCGGAGAAGATGGTTCGAGTGTAACGTCAAGGGTGCATGAATAGAGGGTGGAAGACGAGTCAAGAAGTCCGGTAAAATGTTCGCATTCCCCTGATAGATGGAGAAACCATCCGAAGATTGAAAAATGTACACAGACTGGTAGGGATACGTAAACACTTCACTCACGTTCTCTAGAGCCCCATTGACATGGCGCCAATCAACTTTGCAGTCCTTTCGTACCAAAGAGCTCAGCAGAGATTTCACTTGGGCCGGTGAATCGATCTGGGGTAGAGAAGCGACCAGAACGCCGACGTAGTCCTCTCGATAAGGTCCGTGGAGAGCGGTTCGAGGAAACTTGTCCGTCAGGGCTTCGAACACCTCATGATGACCCCGCGAAATGGCCAAGAACAGAGCAAATACGGCAAGGAAAATAGGTTCATCGGGCTTTGAGAATCCATCGCTCGGCAGAAGCTGTACAGACAGTTCTTCGTTTGGTACTGCAGGATTTTGTAATTGGGTTGATGTTGATATGAGTTCTCCGGTGCGAATCCGCCGAATTAAGCTCTTTACACCGCCGCGATAATTTCCGATTATGGGAGCTTTGTGCCGTTGGTTGCCAAGCCTGTCAACCAGGGGGTTTATTAACTCGCTGTGTCCATATTGAATCGCTGTAAGCAAGCAATTCTCCAGGTGGATACGGGAGAACTGCTTCCGCTTGGCTTTGGCAGCAGTGCGCTCCAGAAAGAGGAGAACAATGGGGAGGCTACCAATGGCACACGCGAGCTGCCCCAAAGAAAATACCGCATGTGGTGAACATAGGCAGTTGTTCGAAATTTACCAACGGATGACCAACCTCGCCCGCCCCAGCCTCCAAAGCATCCGTCACACTTATTTTCATTGGTTGGGTTCCCGCAGATTCCAGCTCGTCGTCGTCGTAAGAGAACATACTTCCATCCAAAATATTACGCACTCCATCAACATCTTGCATGTGCACGAAATGAAGAAGTCCGTAGATGAGGCGTGAGCGGGTCCTGGGCCACAGATACTGAGTCAAACGGAACCACTGTTTGAGTTCCACTGGGGCCATCTCTGCGACGCTTATAAACTCAATGATTGTGATTCGTCACATAGCAAAGCGCCGAATGTTCACCTTCCTCGACACCATATCCCGAAATTACAGTTAGCGCATAGATCCAGGCTTTGTGCATAAACTTGGGCTCCAGATCCAACCCAAGTCTTACGATGATACGACAAAAGTTCTCGTATCCAATGAACGGAGTTTGCTCCAGTAATGTTTGAGCTACATCTTGGTCAGACCCCTGGAGTCCTCCATTCGTTACATTCATCGGGAGACCGGATGGATGTTGGTCGTTCGGGGTACTGGGGTAGTAATTGTTGAGGTATGTGAGGAGAGGGAGTAGTAGGTCCGGTCTTGAAGAAACATTTGCAAACAGGGACGTGGAGAAGAGGTTAGATACTTGGACTTGTCGAGTACACTGGGGTAGGTGCAATCTCATTGTTCGCACCTGTTTTTGTTCCAAGCAATTGAACATCCTTGTTGCAACTGCCATCGGCTGATATTGGGCCGCACCGTAGGATTTGATGCGCACGGTCTGTACCGGAGAAGTGCGTGAAGTGCTTGTTCATCCATCAATCGGAAATGGTACTTCAGGCCATAAATCCCGGGGTGCCACTCCATTGGAAGAACGACGAAGTAATCCTCGGGACGAAATTCTGTGCCCACAAAGTGACAAGAGCTCGCAAGCCATTCATCAAACCAGGGTCCCGACCCAGAGGATGGCGACAGTGCTGCTACAAACTCGTCGTCTTCTGTCGTCAACACCATATCCCCAACTGCGCAAAGACTCAAGAGGGATCGTTTCGGCATCCCACCAGACGAGATACCTCTGCTTACGTCGACAGAAGTCCTTCCAAAGGCCCGTTTGCGGACTATGTTGTTCACCATGTCATCAAAATGTCTTTCCCTTGACGGATTGAAAGGATCATCTCCCCACGAATGGCCCCACGATTCCCGGGTCTCCTCCGACGGTTCTTTCGTCACAAAAACGATTGGGTCACCCGAGAGACTCTGCGCCTGAGAGAGGATAAACTTCGCCCGGGTGGAAGGTCTGAGCGAGAGAGAGTGGAGCTGCCGGGATACACGAGAAAGCGACCAGGCGGAGGCCGGGTCGCAGAGCGCAAAGATAATCTCCTGAACTTCTAGCGGCAAGAGCTTCATGGCGTCGCTAGAGGTTGGTCAGGTGGGCTGCAACTCAATGCCGGAGACCACAGCCGACTGTTCCAACAACTTCAAACATCGATGACCAGTTACCTGCAGAACCTATTTGGACGAGGAGGCGCAGGGGGTTACGAGGCGCTCGAATCTGGCACCGCGAGGGCGCCAGCTCCCGTCAATCAATCGACAGGAACGTTCGGCAGAATCAGTGGCTGGATGGGAGGAACAAGCAGTGACGCTACCGAAGCAGAACCATCTGAAGTTTGTTGCGTCAAGTCATGGTGTTTTATTTTCTCTCACTGAACGACCCTGTTGCAGTTCGCAGAGCTCTGCAACTTCGAGTTGTCTTGGACGGAGCGCCTTTATGGGTTCGGTGCGGATCCGCCCTTTGTTCAAAGCAAATTCACTTATTGACAATACTTGCGAATATCATTGAAGCGATTTGCTTCGGTATTGGGACTCTTATGTCTCTGATGGTGGGAGCAACGCAAGCTACGAATCGGATTACAGTGTTCACACTGACGGCTTCACGGTAAAGTCCACCCTGGCGCTCTCAACGCTAAACTTGCGAGGGTTCGCCACTCTCTACACCCTTGGAAATGTCGTCTCGCTCATTGGGTGCGCAACCTTGGGACGTTTGATCTGTTTATCCACATATCCTGACGTTATCTTTACCAGGACCGGTTTTTTGACTGGATTTGTTCGCCAGATAAAGGTGTGTTGTTTTTGTCTTCTCACCGAAACCGAAACGATGGCGGATGGTGACTCTATTGCACCCAATAACGCAAGACAATGTTTGATTCCAACCGCGCCGTCGCCAGCGCGGTGTACCTCGGTTCTCTCACCATGACACTTATTTCCGCATTCGTAATCCGAAGTGTCATACTCACCCTCCTCTTTGTCATAATTCAATTCGGCGCAATGTGCTGGTAAGTTTGATGGTTTCCACCACACACATTATCCAGAAAGTCTTATGATCAATCGACTTCATCTGTCATAGGTACTCTCTGTCATACATTCCCGGAGCGCGTAGTGTAGTTGCCCAGTTCGTTGGTGTACTGTTCAATCGCCGCATCGTAATATAAAGGCGGGATGATTTGTGAATCGTGATCGGAAATGTATTCAGCTTTCTATCTCTCTCACTCGATTGGACATTAACTTTTGTAACCGGTCACAGCAAGCAAGTGTTCAGAAATCGAAAGCAAAACATGAGCAGTCCAGATTTAACCCTTCTCCAGTCGAGCGCCAGAACAACCGGGCGCGCGTCGCGTGCTACGCAATCAATCGTAAAACTTCCACGACTTCAGCCACTGTCTACTCGCCCAATTTTTGGCTGGACCCTGCATACCGAACGCGAAGTCCTTGAAATGCCACCCCACCATCCACACGAGGGTCGTGCACGCGACGAAGGCCACGTCCTGGAGAATCTGGTGTCGGAGCCAGCGGCGGCTGGTGTGGTCGAAGATGAAGGCAGATTGAAGAATGGCGAAATAAAGAGCTGGGAAGTAGTGATGGAGGCTACCGGCGAGGGGATCATGAGTCATATGAGCGGAAAAGGCCAAGCAGGTACTGCAGCAAATTGACTTACTAGGTGACACGACCCATGAGATAGATCGTACAGTAGTGAAAAATCCACCCGAGGAAGGAGATTTGGAGACCGCCGAACATGTATTCCCGAACCTCACCTGATGGAGAGCAAGAAACCATAATCAATTCGTTTGAAATTGAAACATTTCCTATACAGTCACACTCACGCCTCGAAGGAGCAATAAGCCCCCTCTGCCACAACAGCGCGTACACTCCTGTGATTACCACGAACGCCAACAGACTGAAGGCCCCACCCCACCAGACGATCGGGTTTCCCAAAAGAAAGAACTTGACTTTGTCGTCCGCCCATCCACACATACGGAGCCCGACACTGGCCAGAGGCCACTGCGGAGGTGTGGATACGATGGCGTCGGGTTCCTTGTCAGGATCGGGGGTGAGGGCGTTGTTTCCAGTCCACATGGCAACATTGAGATCGATAAAATCCCGGAAGAAGGACGAGCGGAAAGCGGACCGGGGGCCGGGTGGCACTTTTGGTATCGACATCACGAACGAATTATTAAGGTATCAACACTACCCAATTATCTCAAGCCCATCACTCACGTTTCTCGTTATAGTGTCTCTCGACATTCCACAAAACGTTGCGTGAGTTCTCTCTCCCCGACTTATCGCACGTGGTCTCGGCCTGCTTGAAACCCCACTCCGGAAGCGTGACGGCGTGCGACTTGAGCAGGCACCCGGAATTCACATGTCGAATACGGAACGTGGTCGTGAGTGCGTGAACACGGCCTTTCACACCCCTGTACGTGTCCTGTTCGGGTGCCGAAGTGAGATGTGGCGGGCCAGATATTTGCGGGGGCTAGGCCTACATAAACGTACCGATACGACTTCGATCCTCCAGTTGTCATTGGTATCCCCGACGTCCTTCCCACCGTAGCAGCTGACTTCATTGTCTCGCTTGGTGATGGGAGCTTTGTGATTGTGACTGTGCAGGTTCTTCGACGTTTGGTCGTGGACTATACCAAAGGCCCCGTGAGCGTCAGTCCGGCATAGGATACTCAAAAACACCCAGCTTTCACTTACTAAGGCGGATCACATCCCCGTCATGCAGGTACACAATCTCCTCCTCGCTGCTCGGTGGCGCTCCCTTCCTGCCCTTATCATCCACCCACACCTTGAGCTCTTTACCGCTCCACGGTTTCCCCGGGTTGTCGATGGGGACAGACAGGTTGCTCTGCACGCCCGCATCCATTTCCGACTTTTTGACCAGGTTCCAGTTCTGACCAATGATCCAGTCGTTGTTGCTATCCTTGTGCCCGTAACACGTCACCTGTTGCTGTTCCGATCCCTTGGGGTACTTCTGCACGTGGGAGTGGAGCAGGCCGCCTCCTGGGCCGTTGTTCTTGATGGTGACACGGGAGCCATACGCGACCTCTGAAGATTGGGGGTGAGTTGATGTGAGCAAATACGGCGAGACGGCCACAAAAACAACCGGGAGCTAGAGTACATGCTACTCACCAAGCGGATTCTGGTCGAAATCAATCCCTTGGAGACCCGCCTGGAACAAGCTCGACATTTGCGCGTCCCCCGTGCCGGACCTGTTGAGGATGAAGAAGTGCATCTTGAACGAGAACATGTAGACCAACATGGGGAGGACGATGAGGCAAGCGATGCGCGCGCTCCAGTGCATGAGGTACTTGGACTGTCGCAGGGTCGCGCAGGGTGGCGGGTAACATGAGAATTAAACGCGGTGGAGAGGGTTCCGACAAACAAAAGCTTACCATGGGCAATCTCACGTCCCCCAAGAGTCTCCACAAATCCTCCACGGTGGCAAGTCCGACGACAGCGATGGTGAAGAGCCCGAACCACTTGACAGAGACAACGCAGCCAAGACTGAGACCCGTCATGGCGAGCCAGTACCACCAAGGTTCTGTGAAGGCTCTGAATGTGGTGTAGGGGGGAAGGGGTGCCCGGGTTGGGGAGGGGAAGTCGACGATGAGACGGTATCGACCGAACGAACCTTTCTTCCTCGTTGCGGAAGCAGCAGAAGCAGTACACGCTCAGAACCGTGAAGAAAAGCAACATGGAGTCCAGCAGGATGAACTTGGTGATGGCGATATAACTCGTGTCCCAGAGCACCATCACTGCAGCCAAAAAGGCTGCTCTCTTGCCCATCCGCATCTCCAGCGCCGTGTACCACGTGAGGGGGACCATGAGCGCTCCAAACGTTGCGCAGAATACGCGCATGATGCCGTAATTGAGCTCGCGAGGGTAGGTTTGGCTCGAGGGAAAATCCCACGTGCCGTTGTAGCCCGCGATGACGCCGGAGAAACCGAGGAGGATTTTGCCGAGAGGTGGGTGGACGTCGAAGTAAAATTGGCGTTGGATGTAGTGGGAGGCGAATTTGCTGGGGGGATGTTCGGTATGGTGGATTGGATTGAGAGTGACATGGAAACATCAACAGAGGAGAGACAAAGGCTCACCCGAAATGAGCTTCATCCCAAACGACAAAGTCGGCCCAAGAAATCGCCCACATCCGCGTGAGAAACGCGAGGAAGGTCAGGATCGCGGGAGTTGCCCACCACTCGTTCTCGTTGAACAGGGCGACGTACTGGCCAGGTTTGGGACCGTAGCAAGGTGTATGAGAGTGTCCCGTCATTTGAGATGAAGTAGTAGTTGTCGACATACCTTTCCGAATCCGCTCGCGTCAGCGTAGGCGACCAGACCCTCCCGCGGAACGTTGGGTCTCCTCCTTCCTTTGTCGTTGTCATCATCGTAGTCGTGAGTTTGGTCGAATCCGGGGGCGTCTGACGGGTATGAGGAGTATGGCTGGTGAGCTTGAGCTCGTTTTCGGACGTCCATGGCGCGACAAGCGAGGTGATGGGAAGTTGTCACTTGGTCTGGGAGTAGGGAATCAACGGGATTCCACACACGCGCGATCGAGAAGACGACAGCTCAACCTCTTCCACGGCTTCTGTGGCAACGACGACTCACGTTCGCGGTTGTGCTCCCTTGTGCGCCCCTGGTATCCAATGACGCCCACAAACTACTTGGCAAACAGCAGCCCTCTCCAACGGCAGCGACGGTTTCAAATCTTTTCCCCGCGCAACGGTTGGGCTCCTTTAATGTCGCTTTGATTTTCTCCCGAACCGTTCGCCTTACTGTCTTGGGCGGAAGATTGGATTGCTGCGGACGGTACTGTGTGGCGTTTCAACTCCAACTCATGAAGCGACAGGAAATCGACCTACACGAGTCACCAACGTTATATCGCCTTACCTCAATGCGAACCTACGCCTCCGAGCTCGAAACAGATAAATAAACGAGACTCTCAGAATCCGCCTCACCTGCCTGAAAGTTGATCAGCGAAGAGAATCCAACTCCCACCGCCAAGTATATCGGTTCAACCCCTTTGCGACGTCAGCTGTAGATAGCTCAAATGTCCGACGAGGTCCCAGCTCCCCTCCCGAACATCGCTCCTGTGGACAATCTCCTGGATCTCCAATTGTGGACCAACGGAGTAACGCTTGCCAGGTATGTGGTGGGACAAGGGGTTTCCATGCATTTGGAGTACTATTGCGATTGCAATTGGATAGCTCTCTTGCCCAAGTCTTGATCGTTCTGATCTTCCTCCAAGAATGGAACGTCCTCCCATCATATCTCAAATGGCTCGGTCTTGGGTCGCTCTTGTCCACGCTATTCGCTTCCGTAAGCTCTATCGCCTCGAACATGAATGCCTGCGATACTCTTTTCGTGTGAGTTGTTCATTTAAAAGTACCAATTCAAATGAATGTTCTGTCGTTGATTAGTGAACCTGGGATGCCGCAGGTCTGGATGCTACTTCTACCAACTCGGGAAATTGTTGGGCTGGCTGACATACCTTATACGCATATGGTCACTATCAGGAAGAAATCGGTCTCTTCTCGTAATATCAACGTGCTTCGGGGCATTCACAATGGCACTTAACCTCTCGTAAGTGCGTTGACCGGTTTTGAATCATATCCGCGGTGCTCACGCAATCATTTCGCGCAGCTTTTGTGTGCGAATTACTGGTGTTCGGGCACTGCCTCGGCTATGCGCCCCGGCACTGGCGACTTCAGGGACATTGGACAGCTTCTCGGACAGTGCTGGGCCAATCTCAATGATCTTTTTCCCATTGTACCTCGCAGTTATTCACGTCGTGTACCTCCGAAAGTTCAGCAAGTCGAGTAAACTCGCTGTACGAGCGGGAATGGACGGGGCGCATTTGAAGCTCCAATCATTCATGAACATGTTTGGGAGGAGCGTGTTCGTTCTGGTACTAGAAGCCGTCCTTCTGGGAGCGAAGAATTTTTTGGTGGGTTGGCCTAAATTCAGCTTGGAATCTATCAGCTTGAAATCACAGTGATGACTAATGTTCGACACAACATCAGACTGGAAGCACCAACGCCGTCCTCTTCTTCATCGCCTTGTGGGGTGGCCAAGTCTTCCTCGACCTCGCCTACGTCATTTACATTAAAAGTTTTGCGTTGGACCTCCGCCGCGCATCAGCTGGGAGCACTTCAAACTCGGACGCAGAAGCTCCCCGCAAGCCCAGTAAAGACGCATTACTTAGAAACAAGGGGCCCGGTGCTGCATCCGCATGGGTTCCTCCAGTCGTTACAGGGTTTCAGAAGGTGGATATTTTGGGACAAGGCGGTAAGGGTATGGCCACTGTCGACATGTCGAGAGCATTCAAATCGGCGTTGGACGACTCAGAAGCATGAGGAAGAGCGCTTTGTATCACTTGGTTCCAGAAGGTATTCTTTGTTTTTGTTGGTGGCAAACTCCATAATTATGGACTTTCTTATTGTAATAATACATGCTTTTACGATATGTGAACAAGTAATTACATATGCTGTTTCGATTGGGTGTTGCGCGAAATTTTGCCATCCCCACCAGGCCTACCCGAGGAAGTCTTTGGATGGATCTCTCGCTCTTTTGGTGCTTGGCAAACGAATTCCAACGAAACTTTGACACCTCGTTGAGGTGATCAGCGAAGGGGGTCGATTCCCCTTGGGCAAGGCATAAATAATATCGAGCTCTACCCAGTCCAAATGTCTGGCGATGGAGTCCCAGTGTCCGATCCACTCCTCGATCTCCACTTATGGTCGAATGGAGTGACTCCTGCAAGGTAGGATGAGTGAAAATCATCATGCACTTTGCTCCAACTGACGGAAGGTTCTCTGTACAGCTCGCTCGCCCAAGTTTTGGTCATTCTCATCTTCCTCCAAGAATGGAACGTCCTGCTCGCGCATCTCAAATGGCTCGTCCTGGGGTCGCTCTTGTCCATGTTGTACTCATCCGTGACACAGGAAAATTTGACCGTTTTCCACTTGGTGGTAATTCGCGATTCCCACGCGATTTCCACCCCAATTCCCACGCAGTTTCCATGAAATGGTAATCGTGGCCATCACACGGGTGAAAATTTTCGATGGATCCGGGGGGGATGGGATTTGATTGTTTTGACTCTTGAAATTCCGCCGGAATTACCACCCAGTGTCGAAACAGCGGCGTGGTAAATGTATTTTTACAAACGGAGCTTTTCCCACCCCCAATTTAACCGGTTTGCACAATGGGTGGAATCTTTGGTTGTACCACATCGCGTAAAATCCCATTCATACTCGAATTTAGTAGCATACTGGGTTGGGTTAGGTACCCTCTGTCGCCAGAACATATTTAGGCTACAAGCTTAGTTTGATTAGGCGTTTTCGCTCCTTTTCCGCTTCCTCCCAGTTTCGCCGTTCAGGCGCCTTTCGAATTTCGCTTGGTCGTTTGCTTTCCACTTTGCTTTGTCGGATGCAAGCAGGTTGCTAACTTCCTTGATAATACGCGCGATTTCCTTCTCTTGCGTCGCATTGGTCTATGTCGATTGGAAGACGTGAGATTTCTGTCTGCAGCTCGGGCGGATACATTAACTTACTATCACGCGCTCCACGTCGATGGCCTTTGGTTCTTCGTGCCAGTCTGGTGGGAGTGACACGTTGTTTTGTGCGAACAGAATGCTCGCAATGATGACGACAAGCTCTGATTTGGACTGGTTCCTGATCTGCAGGCGAAAAACTTTGCAGCAAGCTTTCAGCCACACGTTGGAGATCTGCTCCTTGGTCACAAATTTGGTTCTGAAAGTCTTCAGTATGGCTGAATAGGCTGTTGTTAGATTTAGCTGTTGTGCATTGGTGCCGCTGATCTTCGAGAAGTTCATATTGCACACTTCCTGGTTGGACGTTTTGGATATGGTACTTAGTTGATCGCAGGGATGTATGCAGACTGAGAATCCACTCACAGGTTTGGGTTGAGCGCAGCGCAGTCCGCATTGGACCCTGCCTCTGAATCGTCAGTGTCGTGTTCGTCTGTTGTAGTTTTGGTGACACGCTGGGTGGATTTGTTCGTTATCAGGGTAAGAATAATGTTCAATGAGGTTGGAAACTTACGCGAACATTTGTGTTGATCTGGTGAGACGACGATGCTCACAAGCCATGTCTCGATATGCAAGGTACATTGCACCTTTCCATAGATGTAGTCAGCAAATATCGTCAAGTGAAAGCTACAAGCCTTGCACGTACCAAATGTCCAGTTAACTTCCGGCATGGCGTGGTCTTTGGCTCATTTATCGCAGATTAGCCTGGCTTCTGTCCTTTGCTCGTCTGTAAGAAGATTAGGTATGTAGTCCGAGCCTTTGGCCGTCCAGAGGTCCCTAAGGTGTTGCTGAAATGCAGTTCGGCTGTTGTGATAACAGTTTATGGTTAGGCTGACCTTTGTCTCACTTGGAGTTCTCAACACTGCGGCACGCCTTGACTTCTATGAGTTTGGTCTTGAAGTCAATCTTGGTGATGTCCGACGACTGGGACGATGCCTGTGAGTCGTTTACGGTCAGGACGGATCCGCTGATATGCTGCAGCGTCTTGCAGGGCAATGAGGGGCCAGATTAGTGGTGATCTATGCACTCACCGCGGACATACGTACGTTCTCTTTGTCGCAATGTCACAGTTGACCATGTTGTCCTAAACGTCGTCCAGTTTGCGCCGTATGTGGCTCTATTTAGTGATGTAAATGTTAGTTGTCTTTCAATTTGTAACGTACGTTCCCACCTGGTCCAGCGATTGGAGGTAATTTCGAGTTCAATGATTGTAGAGTACTTGAATGATTTCCACATGTTGTTGTTTTGCAATCTTGCCACTTCAAGTGAAGTGAATTGGGCGCCAGTGAGGCCTAGGTTTTGGAACGCTGTTATCTCGTCCGTCGAAGCTCCCGTTATCTCGCTGAATATCTTGGGGAGCTCTGATGCGCTTAAGGTGCATACGTGACTCTGATTACGCAGGTGGGGTATCGTTAGTGTTCCCGTGGGCATGTCGTCTTCGAAGAGACACTTAACCTTGTCCGTTATAATGTCTCGATTTCGCTGAAGGATGTTATTTGTGTGCTCTGAACACCGTAGGTTGGTCTGTTCTTTATACAGGTCATGCCCGTGCCCATGCCCGTGTGCCCGTTGGCCGTTGGCCAAGGGACTGCGCCACCATGCCCTAACCCGGCGTTGGTAAATCAAGACACGGGCACTGTGGTCGCGAGACGGGCACTGCGGCCAATCTTCGGGCATGACCGTGTTTCTCGAGCGGAACTCAAGATAGTCTGCCATAGTACCGTCTTTGGAAGGTTGTTCTACCGACTTACGTCAGTGCTAGCGTTTCGACAAGTGTACAACATCTGCCAATGTTACTGATTCCGTCTGTTGCCCGGGGCAGTGCAAGCGGCAGGGCCGGGCATAGTGTGCAGGGCATGGGCATCTAGTCTGCGTGTAACTCTCAGAAGTGGTGCGGCGGCTCCCGTTGCGTTGCGCGTGCGTGACAACTTCCCGTACTGGCAAGAATGACACGTGTTGTGTCATGAAGGAAAATGCGAAGGCTTCGACCAAAGCTGAACCGCCCCGAACCTCGCCCTACATTATTGTGTGTTACTGTGTGGTAACTTTGTGCCAAACAACATATCACTAATACTGACATAAATACTGTACCGTATATGGTACTTTCTTACACGATCACGTCTTCCTTTTTAATTCGTATCCACCTCAGCGGGTACTGTTTCAATTAGATACTGCGGCCTTGGGATCACACACGGGCACACAAGCACACGGGCGCGGGCACGGGCACGGGCACGGGCACGGGCACACGGGCATGACAAATATACATGTAAAGACGCGAACCCCCCCCCCCNCGCCCCCCCACCCTCAAGTGAGACACAGAGCCCTTTCCCTTCAAACATTGAAACAGAGTCCACGTGATATGTTTCCAAGTGTTTGTGTGCGAGCGTCGAAAATTACCTCGACCTAGCTCTCCCGGGACACCTGCCACTCCAGGACCGTGGGACCGTTTCTTGGACCTTGCTGGACCTTTGTCATACACGCTGTTTCCCTTGTGTCTCGCATCAATTCACATCGTATACCTCCGACGGTTCAGCAAATCGAGCAAACTCATGGCGCGAGGATCCGGAAACAAAGACGGTGCGCAAATGAAACTGACATCATTCATGAACATAATTGGGAGGAGCATCGTCGTACTGTTATTGGAAGCAGGTTTCTTTGGAGCGAAGAACTTTATAGTGTGTTTTGTGTTGCTTTTGTGCTTGCCTTGAATGGTCTCGGCCGCAGGTGACACCTTCTACTTCACAAGCCTGCGGCTGCAAACCCCCTCGTATTTTTTATCTTTTATGGGGAGGTTAAGTTCTCCTCGATCTCGCCAACGTCATTTACATTCGGAGCTTTGCGTTGGACCTCCGATGGGCCTCTGCTAGCACCAATTCACACTCGGACGCAGAAACTCCGCGCAAACCCAGTAAAGACGCGCTGCTGAGAGACAGGGGACCAGGTGCTGCGTCAACGTGGGTTCCTCCGTTCGTCACCGGGTTTTCAGAAGGTGGATATTTTGGGACAACGAGGTATAGGCGCCATGGCTACTGTTGATATGTCGAGAGCTTTTAAATCGGCTTTGGACGACACAGATGCGCGAGTTGCATGATCAAGAACAACTAGTGCTGGACTTCTGTGTTCAAACCGCGTTGTCCACTCTTTCATCTTGCCAAATCGTGCACTTATGCTAATCTACTGTAATGTCCGTTAAGCTTATACTTCATGAAAAGCAAGTCCACGTGTTACATACATACATCATATGAACCCGATTTTTGCACACTAATGGTACTTTTTACACGAAAACACTTCACAGTTTGTAGCTGAACAAGCGAATTCACGTGTTTTTCTGGATAAGAATTTACAACAGGACGTTGTATAAATCTTGGCATGGGTTCCGCCAAGGCCATCAGATACCCTGCGAACGTGATCGCACCCTCAGCTGCTGCTCGATTGGCACACTGCCACCTTCACCTCGAGAATCGCTTCGATGGCAGCCGCAGCTCCAGCAGCTTTTCCCACCGTCGCACCGATCGACAGAGCACTTGACCTTTAGATGTAGACCAACGGCATCACTCTCTCTAGGTTCATCCAGGGTTGCGTCGGAACTTAACGAGCGATAGCACTGGGCGATCATTGTGATCCACTTCCAAAATCTAATGCTGTAGCTCAAGTTCTTGTCATCCTCATATTTCTCCAACAGAGCTCAAGGCTCGGTTCGGCATCCTTGGTAATGACCATGATTTCCTCGCTCAATGTGCTTACGGCCGATTTCTTCGCCTGTAACCACTTTGTTGTGTAAGCTCCGTCCCCTTCAGTGTGTGCGTGCGAATCGGAAATGTGACCATATGTCGTCCTCCAAATATTGATAAGTTCGTGATGCTTCTTTAACCAAGTCGGTGCTGTTCAGTTGGTACACGTATTTCTTACGTGTGTGGTTGCTTTCAAGGAGGAATCATGACCTGATGCTCTGTTCCGCGATACTGTTATTCGGGGCGATATGTTTAAACTTCATGTTCGTGTGACTTTCGTTTGATTCAACGTCTACGCGAAGTGGTAGAATCAACCAGGCAGAGGAGCCTCACTCTTTGTATTTGCAGGTACTGTGGAGCGGTCTCTGGATTACGTGGCCTCCCCCGACTTTGTGTCCAACACCGAAACCTAATGTGGACGCTTCTCTTTACTCATTCGCAATAGAAGTATCATCAGCAGTGGTAATCGGCTATCCGGTTTATCTCGCGGCAATTCACATCTACTACCTTCGCAAGCGGAAAGTCATCTCTACGATGTCGTGGAAATCGTCAGTATCTGGGGTACGGCACTCCCGATCTGTAACAACCGGACCCGAGGAGCAACTCGGGACAATGCTGGACATGTTTAAGAAAAGTATTGTCGTTCTTATCCTCGAAGCTGTTTTGGCTACCATACAACGGGTGCTACTGAGTTGAGACGAGATTCCAGCAAAACATTACCCTTTCGAATTTGCTTATTACGTCTGCCACGCAACCCCCTAACACCCCCCTAGAATTATTTTTCATCTTCGTATGGGCGGGGCAAATTCCTCTGGATCTGTGCTACATCATCTACGTGAAAAGTTTTGCTCGGGACCTGCGACGGGCAGCCGGGGAGTCCTCAAACATATCAACAGCTGTCAAAGGAGGCCTCGAGCAGCCAAGCAAATATCGCCTTGTCAAAAATGGAGCCAGGCCACCCGCGTCGGCGTTTCCTCAGGCGATCACAGGATTCCAGCCTGTGGATTTCCGGGTGGAGCGAGACGTCAACGCTTCAGCCGATATATCCCTGGCGTTCAGGTCTGCACTAAGGGATGACTGAAAGAAGTACTTTTGCTTATCATCTGTGTTTGCATTGATCAGGCTTACAATAACATATGCCCCGGAGTGGCCAGTGTTGAGTGCAACTCCAGGAATAAATAATTTATCAAAAGCAGGTCCGTAAGACTCATAGGCAGTCGACCAGCCTGGGTTCGAACCATCACTCTTGCGTTTTCAAATTGGCGTTTTCAATGAGAATCCCTCTTGCTTCCGCAGCGTATCCTTCTTCTTGACTCCAGCTCGAAAATAACGCACCAAATGCATGCAATGATTCATCGGCGTTTGCCTGCCTCTCAACCCAGGAGCAGGTTGCAAGATGATCGGCGAAGAATACCGCTACCCTGGATCCACACCAAGCTACTTTCGCAAGCGGAACTTGATAAATTAAAACTCTCATCTCCAAGTGATTTTTTGGATGGCAAGTGACGGGTCGACCCTCGCTCCGCCGGATACCCTATTGGACTTGCAGATTTTTACGAACGGAACTCTCTTGGCGACGTTCGTATTCGTAAGCGGGTACACTCCGACATCCTTTGTCGCTACTCCCTTCTCGCTCATGTAAACTATTCCGCCTACTCCGTTGTACATCATTACCAACGCCAGCGCCGTCGCCCAACTCCTCATCATCTTCACCTTCCTCCAAGAATGGCGTGTACTACCGGCGCAGCTCAGATACATTGGCTTGTCGTCACTCGTGCCGACAATTATCTCATGCATGCTCGCAATGGCTGGGAATTGCTTGCAATGCTTTCCGTTTGTGGAGTGAGATTTGAGCTCATGTTATCGCGGCCTTCGCTGTATTGACCGTATCCACCATCTAGGGCTGGTTGCTACGTCTTTAATCTGGGCCGTTTCGCATCCTGGCTCACATACATACTCCGCATCTGGGCTCTCTCACGACACAACCGCATCGTCACCACGACCTGCTTCGGCGCACTTCTCGTCGCCATGGGTGCTCGAATATCGTAAGCATTTCGCTTTCTCGTTTTATGACTCAAAACGTACTGTATCATGCAAACATGTTCCGACCCAACCAATTACCAATCTCAGCTTTTGCGCCACGTTGGTCTCGTACCGCTCCCTCCCACGGCTCTGCAACCCCGCCGGATCCAGCGACATCAACAGGCTCCTGAATATTCTCTCCGCCGTCCTGTCCGGTGCGTATTCTCTCTTCCTCGCCACCGTGCACTTATATTACCTGCATAAGAACGGTGCGGAAGCGCTCATCATGAGGCATAACTCAGCGCGGAAGAATGCGAACTTGAACGGGGGAGCATCTGGTCCCGGAGCGCGAGCGCCAGCGCCTGGTTCAGGGCGAGTCGGGACGACAGTGCGAATGATGGCGAAAGGCGTCATGGTCCTGGTTGTCGATGCCGTGATGCAGGTTTTTGGGAAGCTCACTGTGAGTCTTTATGTAAGGCAGCGACGTGCATTCCTCTGGAGATTGAGTGCATACCTTCCACACGCTCTTATATTTTACTCTTATATGATTCCATGTCATCGATTTCACCAGTCTCTCATTTCCCCATCATACTTCTTCATCACATTTTGGTCCGGTCAACTCCTCATCGACATCCTCTACGTCCTCTACATCAAGTCCTTTGCTGTCGAACTCCGTGGGTCCCCGCGCAACTATGAGCTTAATTTGTCCGCACCCGCTGGGGGCTGTCGCGGCACCCCTCCTCGCCCAGGAATAGGATCTCCCGAGAGTCCCGTCAAGTCTGGGTTCCCTGTCATGGTGACGGGGTTCGAGCCGCTCGGTGTTGTCACGGCGTTGGGACGTGGTGGAGATGGGGTGATGACGGTGCAGATGTCACGGGCGATCATGTCCGCGATGGGAGAGAGTGATTCATAGGCAATCCATGGAATCTTATTACATATTTTCGATCGTGATGCGACATTATTTGTTGCTTGTGGCCGATCCTTTCACGTCGCCAGAAGCATTATCCCGATCGGCGAATGCAGCCCTTATCATGTAATCACCGACTTTGCATCGCAGTCATTCCTCATATGAAATGTCTTTCCCAGTGGTCGCTCCCCGGGACGATGCACTTGATCTCCAAATATGGACAAATGGGGTCGCGCTCTCGAGGCAGGCGTCAATTTCCTTTTCACACCATGGAAGTTCCACCGACCTGCTCACACTACCTCACCTTCTCCAATAATACAGCGCAGTGGCCCAAATTCTTATCCTTTTCATATTTATGCAAGAGTGGAATGTGCTCCCCGCGCAGTTAAAGTGGCTCCCGCTCAGCTCCCTTTTGATCGTGCTTGCTTCAAATATCAGCGCGCTTCTCGGGAATGTTTACGCTTGCTACCCCTTTATCGAGTGAGTCGGCGAGATGGCGCAGCAAATGTTTATTGCTTTAGTTTTGTAATCCTCCAATTACCTTGTGCAATCACTGTGCAAATGTCTCGATCACACTAGAGCGGGTTGCTACCTCTTCCAAATCGGAAAATTTTGCGGAGCGCTAACATATATTCTTCGAGTTTGGATGCTTTCGGGTCGAAACCTATACCTGGCAACTATTGGGCTTGTCATGCTCATCGGCTCCACAGCAACCTCAATTGGGTAGGTGCATCTCTGACAGGATTGACCAAGCAGTGCGAGCGCTTTTTATGATGTTTATACTTTGTTGCAGGTACTGTGTTACTGTGACTTCATTTCGTGGTTTGCCGCGAATGTGCATTCCAATCCCACGTCTCTCGGTCAATAACGATCTATTCCTGGCGACAGCGTACACTACACCATTAACCTATACATATCTGGCTCTCGCTCACGTATACTGCCTCCGGCAAGTCAAGGCATCCAGGCGCTATGCGTCAAACATGAAGCTTCGTAGCTTCCTTGACATGTTTGCAAAAAGCGTTTTGGTCATCTTCCTGGAAGGATTCAGCATACTTGCCCAAAGAGTGGTCGTGAGTCTTGATCTGTTGAATGTTGGCTAGCCGTGGGCTGCCCAAGCCCTGTGCCTTTCAAAACTGATCTCCTCCAACGTCCAAGACTGCAAGCGATCCCCAGCACTTCTTTGTTGCTCTTTGGGCTGGTCACATTGTTCTTGATCTTGCCTATGTGGTTTATATCAAAGGCTTTGCTGTCGATCTACGGCAATCATCCCAACAGGACTTCCTCGTACGGAACGACAATTCACTTCCCCCTTCCCCGGAACACCAGCCAGACCGGGGCGGCGACAAGGTCCATAAAGACGGTGCGAAAACTGACAAATTGCACAAGTTTCCCCTGGTGACCGGTTTCCAACCTGTCAGTACTGGAATCACAGACCGACCGGTTCTAATGACGGCAGACATGTCCCGAGCATTTCGATCTGCCTTCGACCCTTCCGAGGAACAGTAATTAACGATTCACTTAACATTGATATTATTCCTTTGGAGGTACGATGTATGGTTTGGCAATTGTAGTAAAATGAATGTCCCATATCCGGTTTCAGCTGGCCCGAGTATGATCTCAACTACCGCCCAACATCGCCGAGTCCACTTTGCTCGTCCCCGTTTTGATCGCCTCGAGCAATATCTGAGACGAGTTCAATATCTGCGGGGCAATCACCGCGCGGTACTTATCCCACTGGACAGAGAAATGTAAGGCACGTCAGTCGCCCACCTTCCGGTACGCATCTTCCGCCTCCGCCAACAACTTTTCTGCGTCCGCAAGGGCCTCCTTCCTACGAGCCTTCCCCCTCTCCACCGCGGCCAACCGCGCTCGAAGCTTTTCGATTTGATCTTCCATAGCGCTTTGTGTCAAATCATCGTCGCGAAGGAGGCGTAAAAGACTGGCATCGAGTCCCGAGAAAAAGAGCAATCGTGAGTCCACAAATCACTCCACGGCGGCGATTGGGCGTGAATGTGTCGCTCACTTTTCCCGTTGTTCGCGGAGCTGGTCGATCGATTTGGCGAGCTCGTTATTGAATGATTGCAAGGAGGAGTAGGGCAGGATTCCTTGGGAGCCGGTAGACGATCGAGGTCCGCTGGGGAAAGACGACATGATTCTGTTCGCTGTGGTCACTTTCAAAAGCTACATTTCCACTAAGCAGTTTTGTTTTTCGGGTGTTTGGAAACATCCGATACGGTGTTCGCCGTCAACTGTGCCCACAGTCCGAGAAGACCAACGGCGCACCACACCGACGTTAAAGCGAGTGGCGCGAACGCCCACGCAGGAGCGAATATGGGGAGAATGAACTCAGAGAGCGTGATCACGATGGGGAATGCCCGGGTATGGAGACGAGTGAGGAGAGGGAGTTGGGCAGTGATCGTCGGTGCCCCTCTGGAATTCTAAGATTGAGATTGACGCCGCGGATAGTAGAGCTTGATAGTAACTCACTTCGCGAACAGGTCTTGTGTGAGAAGCATGTATGCGGCTAGAATCGTGAACTTGATCAGGGTTTCTAAGCAGTAGCGAGAGTATTCATCGTTGGGGCGACTCTATACAAAATTATCTTCACGACAAGCTCTCACCATTCGACCGATGAAGAAGCGGGAATAAACTGTAGTAGGATATGAGGTTCATCGGTTGCACGAAACTCTGGTAAGCCTGATCGATCGAAGCAAGTAACCTGAATATCGAAGGGTACAAAACTCGATGTCAAGCCGTGACACTTGTCCCAATGATCACATGCACTCACAATAGCGGTACCGTTACCAGCATGACTGCCTTTTCGTGGACATGCCACCCAAAGATGAAGGAAGCGAATGCACACGAGACCAGCGACGCCAGAAAGACGACCTGAGGGCGTTGTGAACTGGGCGTGGGGGAAATGTTTTTCCCTCGACCAGAAGACAGCCAGAGGTGGACAAGAGATGGCTATAGTACCGAGCCGAATCAAACGCAGAACAATTTGGATGGACGACGCTTTTTCTCACCATCATTGCCACCAACGTCGCCACCACCGTCACACCAGGTCTCACGTCTCCCAAAACCGCGAATTTGACGTCCTCGACCACCCCTCGTGTCGCACTCCGCATGGCTTCCGCGTCGATTGGGAGTCGAAGCAGTCTGAACGCAAGGGCTAGGGCTCTGTCCAAGGCTACGTAGAGCGCCCAGAAATTGGGGGCCCAGTACGCGTGGACAAGACCGCGCCGGAAGGGGAAGAGTCGTGAGATGATTTGGGAGAGGTGGGCGAGCGGGGCCAATGGGGTCGATGCAAGGAATGGGAGGAAGGAAACGCAAAATACGGCGAGGACAGAAGAGGCGAGGAGAAGGAAGTTTGGGAAATCAAAAGTCGAGAGGAAGGTCTTCAAGGATTTGAGAGGGTCTGGGTGTGGTATTTCGGTGGGTTGTATATTCGGCCGTTTTTCACGCGACGCAAATACCTTTGCTCTGTGTGGCAACACCCGCCCCCTTTTTGCCATTCGTCGTGGAGTCCGACCCAAAGCAGAAGTGTCGCAGCAAATAAATGAAGTAAGCCGGTGCAAGGTACAGGAAAATGTGCTTGAAGTTGAGCAGCCCTGCAAAAATTGCTCCACCCAGTAAGTCGTTTCCCTGAAAGGAAACATAGAAGACGAGTTGACAGGTGCACTAATGTCCGTCGGTAATCTTCGTGGCTCACCTCCATAATCTCAGCAACACTCCACAGGAGAACTCCGAAGAGAAATCCGTTGTACTGGAAGTGTATAGAGTCAACGATAAGAAACCCAGGGTTCAGGAACGTTGCTCCGAGAAGAAGATTCCGCTTCGCAGACGTCGTTTCCAAAGGCAAGACTTTCGGGGAATAGTACAGCCTTCAAAAATAAGCCCCCAAAGACTTCAGAAAGCGGTGAGGCGAAGAGCATCCAACACAACGCACTTGATCAGGGCTCCCAGCAGCACGACCTCGCTCAGGATGACAGTCATCCGTTGCGCCACGACAGTCGTCCAGCTTTCGTACCCGTCAGCAGAGAGCTCGAGCGTCCTCCAGTCCCCCGCGAGCCACGCTACGGGAGCGACAATTGTGTGGGCTAGCGTCCATTCGAAGAAGGCAAAGAAGGGTGGGTAGTCGAGGGTCCATTGAGAGGTTTCCTGATTCGAATCAAGGTGCGTACGTTTACAAGCGATCGGAAGGGAACGCGAACACGAAAATTACCTCGTAGTACCACGATTTGAGAGGGAGATTGTATGTAATTGCCAGCCAGTTGCGGTGAACCTCGAAATCCGTGGACCGACTGAATTTCGGTCGGTGTTAGAGCGGGAAGGGACCGCATCGCGACCTTTCCTACGGTCGGAAACATGAAACATACTATGCGGGAAAGAGGAGGACCTTGATGGCGGTGCTGACACAGAAGAGCGTGGCAATGAAGGTCCAGTCCGGTTTGACCGTACGAAGTGGCGATTCCTGTGATGATGAGCTGGAGGAATCAAAGCTGAAAGCTCAAGCGATTGTGACTGAGAGCTTTTCTGGCGTCGAAACGTACGATTCGCCGGGGGAGCGAGGTGGGGATGGTGATGTGCATGCCATGAACTGAAAGATTGGCCTCCACTCTAAATTTACAGCAGCAAATCGTCTAACGTCTATGTGTCTATTCAATTCTAGAAAGACTCCGTCTATGCTCTCAGTTAGTGCGAGATGGTGGTATCAATACTGTTCGATTTCCTCACTACCGGTGACCGCGCAATCCAACATCAGTCTGCCGAATCTGCATCACCTCCCACAATCCACCCCATCTGAGACTTTGGAGAGGTAACCTTGCTCGGGGAAGCTCCAACTGATCGAGCCGTCCTCTTGTCCGGCGAGAACATCCGCAATACTGAGGCAAACTCCTGCACTGGACCCGGTCTTTGGACCTGCTACCCATTTGTCCTGGACGAGGGAGTAGAATCTACAGTCACATCTTCGGCAGTACACGCTGCCGTCTTCGGAGTTCGGGTCCAAGTAGAACATGGCGTGATTGTCCGACGAGGCAAGGTCAATTGTGAAGTTTGACGGTCGTCTTTGACTCCACGACGACTCCATCTGGCGCGCTTCGACCGTGTAAGAACGTGGTGTGAGTCTAAGAGAGCGCAGGATAGTAGGTGACTGTGGGTGACTCACGTGCAATCTTCACGACACAGAGGGGACACGCGAAGTCGGGAGTCAATCGGACGACTCCTGAGAGAAAGTGGTCTAAGTAGAGCCACTGTAAGAGACTCTGCAGTGAGGAATCGTTGACGGCTCCACCTTATTACACACCGATTTCTCCGGGTGTCCAATCAAGACTGTCTCTCCGCTGTTCACGAGCTCCGGGCAGTGATGTCCCTCTGGCACTCTCTTCCACTGTGACTGAGTTCGAACTGCTTGCTTGCGGAGGCGTGTACGTGACGGGAAGCGTGTTTCCCATTTTGAGTCACTTCACTCAGAAACCGACAGGAGAAGCCGATCCAACGCGATGGACGATCAGTGGTAAATGACTGATGCCCTGCGGTGCGAACTTTCCCGTTATCGCAGCGATCGGATGCAAGTGGTGAAGGGCGGGACGACTCAGCTTGACGATTCTACACACGTTTCACAATTCTGAGGCGATTTACAAAGCTTGCAGACGAATCCGATCAACTCGACGTTATTACATCCCAATCTCCTTCTTTGCTTTACTACATTACAGTACCCCATTCACCTCCACTGACACCCCGCTTGCTCCTCACAACACCATCCGACCCACCACCCGTACTCGCCGCCCCGACCCGTCCAGTGAGACCTCCCAGATCCGGATCCGGAACGAGACTTCCACTGTTGATTCTCTCCTCGTGGTGCAACTTCATGAGGTAGAGGTCGTCGCCGTTCTTGCTGACGACTCCGAACTTTCGAGAGAGGGATCCGACTGGGTCGTTGCGCGAATGGGCGGTGAAGGCAGCTTGGGAGACTGGGTCGGCCCCGACGGGTCTGGTAGGGGGAACAAAGTGAATGAAAGCTCTCGGTGGAGACACACATAAACGGGAACAACACTCACAAGTCCCAGGCGTTCGTGGCTTTGACCTGTCGAGACAAAGTAAAGTTGATCATTACAACCTCTCCAAACGCTTATGATCGACAGAACTCACAGCCAACTGCGAAATCTTGAACTTCACGACCGCTCGGTTGTTGGAGTAATCGGCTTCCGGAATGGCCTTTTCCGGGTTCAAGATCACCGAGATGCGATACTCCGTGTTGGGAGAGTACCCGGGCAAGGACGGTAAGTGGGTGATGTCGATCCTGACAATGCAAGTGGGGAGGTTGTGACGTGGAAAATCAAGAGAGGTACTTCAACACGTTTCCAACGTACCACTGACACCCCAACCCCGCATCGTAAAGATCCGCGCACTGTGCGTGGATTCCTTGATCGTTGCAGTCGTTCGGATTCGCAACACCAGGTGGGCAGAGCGAGTCCATCAAACAGAAGCCGTTCTGAGAAATGACGGCACCGAGTAAAGTTTAGCGAGATTCGTGTTGTCCAAGGCCGAAGTGCGAACATGTCCTTGTAACGGGAGACCCACCTTGTGACCTTGTGCGACGACCTCGGTTCCGTTCGCGTTCAGTACTTGGTAGTTTGCATATGCGATGAAATGCCAGTGGTGGTGACAGGTGTCTTTAGGCATGGTTGTGGAATGAAACGTCAGTTTTGTCCTGGAGGCTCAAGAGTTTATGACGATGTACCATAGTAATACCACCTGCAAAATTAAAGTCAGGGAAGAGTAGGTTAGGATCTTTGAATCACGTGGTGTGAGTTGAAAATGAGACTTACGGTGGAATGTTCGAAGAGTTGGACGACGCAGGAGGTTCGCCGATGTGAGCGGGACCTGGACCGTTGTTGTGAACCAAAGTGTCGAATCTGCATTACGTCGAGCGACGAGAATTAAAGGTGATGGAATCTCAAGGCGTCCATGAGTCCAGGAGCAAAGATACGATTTACTCACCGAAGAACAGTCCTATTCCCTGGCCCATCAACACACCCCTCGGAACAAAAACGACACACAAACAGTCCCGATGTCACTTCCCTACGTATCCGAGCTCACTCACCTCCTGTATGAGACAGGGGTCCTTTGTCCCGTCGATGTGATCAATGTGCTGCGTCTTTGCGAGCCAGTCGGCGTCCGGTTGGAAGTCGGGGAGGGAGCCCTTGACGGAACGAGCACAGAACAAGAGGTAAGAAACGTTGTGCGTCGCCCTTGGTGCATTCAGCGACGACAGTGGAGCGCTCCACGAAACGTCATCAACTACACCAAACTCACCGTCACAGGAACCGTAAACGCAGCCGTCGGAGTCCTTCCCTGCTGCTGGGTCTGGGTGAACGCAGGCGCAACCGCCGGGGAGGGTCCGTCCGCGCGAACCGCTGCTGTAAGGGCCATCGAAACTGCGACAGCGAGGAGGCATGAAGGGAGCGAGCATTCCTTCCGCGTGGGGAGGTCATGGTTCCGAGAGGGGGTGGGAGTCGGTGCCGTGGCGGGTGAAGAAAAGAGGTGGGGGAAGTCCCTTTATAATCGGGGTTGAGTAATGTGGCAGTGCGCCAAGGCTGAGTGTAAGACCGGTGGTGGTGACGTAAACCATTTGGTATTCACAAAAGAAAGTGGATCGTAACTTTTCCACAAACAAAAAACAATCAGTTTTAAATGACAATTGAAGTTTCGTAAAAATACCAGAAAGACCTCAGGCCCCCTGGGCTCAAATACTGTTCGCCATCACATAATCCACCGTAACCTTCAACACCGCCCACATCTCTTCTCCGGTGGGCACAATCCGCGCCGGGGGAAGTACGAAACTCTGTAAAACTATTCTGTCAAAATCATCGAACTACGGAACCAAAAAAGAGTCCGCGGCACACTCAAAGGGAGAGGTACCGACTTCCCCGACCCCGGTCTCAGCTCGATCGTGTACGAAAACACCCTTGCTTTAACCCCCGGTCCTGCGCGACGTGGCATCGGTGTCGCCTCCTCCTACACCACCCTCCTCCCATCCGTTCTCCACCACCCAGCTCCTCCTTTTCCACCTCCCAGATGTATTCATACCAGACTGGATGTCGTACCCTGTTGTATGGAATGTCCTGACCGCCGACCGCCCACGCATGGTGAGGCACAATGCGTCGGCGAGGGGTGAGGCAAGTGTGTAGCACAGTACTCCATGGTCTACCCTGCGACCCACTCGCGAGCCGGGAGGGCTTGGCTGAGACCATGGGGCACCTCGCGGTGGCGCCGGGCGCCGCCGGGCTCGTCCAGGCGGTCCCGGACCCGATGGGGGGGATGAAGAGGTCACGCCCCTCGACCCTCGTGAGATTTGACGATGTATGCGCTGAGCGACGTCAGACGAGGGTTGGGTGGGCGGGGGCGAGGGAAGTGAGGAAGGCGGTGATTTCGAATGTTGGAGGAGAGGTCTGTCGATCGAAGATGGAGGAGGGGGAAGGAGGAGGAGAGGTGAGAGCCGCCGTGAAGGGAGAGCGAGAAGGGTATACATCGAGTGAACCATGTCTTGGGATCGTGTTGTTCAGTTTGCCTTTTCGATAATGAGGATATATGGACGGGTGTGTGTGAAGTAGGACGTTAGATTTCATTGTTCATGCTTCCGAGGACAGTGCACAGCGAATTCACCATGGCCTCCAAGTTTAAAGTGTGCACGGTCGCAGAGGGTACGAGACTCGTGACTCCCGCTTCCGATATCGCGCTTACACCTCGACCTCAATTCGCTCGCGTTCTCGATCCGTCCCGCCGCCGTTTCGTGTTTTCCCCTACCTGGCATCCTGATATCTACTGCGCCGCCACCGTCGACCACCGTGACGTCCTATCCCTCTCAAAGGAGGGGCTTGAGATATGTTGGTTCCCGTTCAAGCGGATTCTCAGAAGGCAGTGGCCGTTTGTTGTGAGTACTTGGTTGGATCCTCCGAGATTCACGCACATGACGACGTCCCTTTTCGAGTCGGGGCACTATTACAACTGCAGCGTTGTTCCGAGATTTGATCCCAAGTCCTGTCGGATGTATGGTTGAACAGCACAGATTTTGCCGGCACGGGCACTTTCAAAATACAGACCAGAAACTCCGATGGTACTCTTGCTTTTTAAAAAGACGGGTCGTTGCGGCGGTTGCAGCATCGCTCACGACCTCCTGTGGAGACTTCGATGGGCTGCAAACGTTCTCTACAGTCCATTCCCCCGAAGATTGCGACCTGTGTACACAAAAGGAAGTCAATAATGGTCAACCTCCACAGAATTCTCAAAGTGACGTTACTTTTCAAGACTTACTCTGTGTTGGCAGTCCGTCATAGTCAACGCGTCTCATGCTGATTAAACCTTTTGCGAAAATGGCTTGCTTCCGCTGTCAAACATATAGGGAAGTAAGCGAATACGTCTCAAGTCACACTGGCGAGCTTTGTTTGATGATACCGGGCTCGGTAAGAGCGTTTTCTGAAGTGGTGACGCCACTGGAGAGATCACATTCCCCTTTGTCTGCCATTAGAAATGGCCACAATCTTTTTTTGGTCGC
Organism: Gonapodya prolifera JEL478; assembly: GCA_001574975.1. Taxonomy (NCBI): domain Eukaryota; kingdom Fungi; phylum Monoblepharomycota; class Monoblepharidomycetes; order Monoblepharidales; family Gonapodyaceae; genus Gonapodya; species Gonapodya prolifera. The sequence continues at coordinate 84,952 of KQ965789.1, forward strand.
ATTAGACGCCACTCTGATGTTGCCTGAATCCGCTATGTCCCCGTCTTGTCAATTTACATCTTGGATCAAGCTCCATCGCACCGCCCCCCCCNCCCCCCCCGCAAAAGAAGGGCAGCACAGTTGTGAGACCTCCTGCTTGTCCACTCTGAAAATTTTAGATGATATTATTTGATGGGGGTGATTCTCCCTTGGAGACACATTGCAAATGATTTACATCAGGCGGCTCTGACGTCTTTCATATCTCCGCCAATCGCCACGTACAATTCTCGTTTTGGTCTTCCTGCAATGAAAATACATGTTTTTAATCCAGCTTCGACATTTTGTCGCTTAGAGACTTTGACAGATGGTTTATGCGTGTCGTTCATGCGTGTCTATTGTTTCAGGAGGTCAACCTCAATAGCGAACATGTATCGACTGTGCAGGGTTCAACGAAGTTTGCAGCGGGACGTGAAGCGAACTCGGAGGACGTGACGTTCATGACCCAGGTACCGTTTTTTTACGAGCGTGGATAGTGCAGTAGTTGCAGAATTGTTCCGCGATTCTAATCGAAGAGAATGAGATCCTTCGATGGTATTCATGACCTAATGTATGAACTGAGGTTTGTACGTCCAGGATTTCAACTAAGTCTATGAGGGAGCAGGAGGACTTGACGATCACGACCCGATAACGTGCTTTTTTGCGAGCCCGGGGGTTTTGCGATTGCAGCATCACTCCGCGGTTCTACCGCGATCTTTGCTTGAGAAATAGAGAATGTGCACCAACTCCATATTTCCATCAAAACATCAAATTATAACACCACGAAACAACGACCAAAAAGGAAAATATTGCACAGTCAACCTCCTTCAAAACCCAACAGCACCCCCCTTGAACCCCCTCGCCACCAAATCCTCGAATTGGCCTTTACTGTTGGGGTCATAGAAGGGAGCCTCGGCATGCGGCGTGACGCGGACGCCGTGTCGGCGGGCGGGGAAGTAGTCGTTGATCGCGTAGTGGATGGTCTGTTTTTGGTGACGTCGGGGGGGTCGTCAGCAACGACGGTGTAACAACGATACAGTCACAAGAAAAATGCTGAACTCACATTGCGATTGTCCCATACAGCAACGGTGTTTTGCTGCCACCGCAACCTGACCTTGAAATCCTCTCCGTTGGAAATATGGTCATACAAGAACTTCAACACACGCTCGGACACGTCCGCGGGCAGGCCAACAATCCGAGTCGTGAATTGCGGGTTGACGTAGAGGGCTTTCCATCCCGTCACGGGATGGGTTCGGACGATGGGGTGTTCGTTTTCGACTGCGGCGCGTTTGAGTGGGTGCCCGGCGCGGACGGCGTTGTTGGATTGTTCCTAGTTGTCGAGGGGTGACCGTGTCGGTGGGACGAAGACGTACCGGCAAAGATATAATCAACGCACCACTCCACTGTGAATCGCCGTCCTCCCCTCGATCAAATCCTTGTACTCCGCCGGCAGGGTCTCGTACGCCTGGTACGTGTTGACCCACAACGTGTCCCCACCGACATGTGGGACCGTGACCTGCTTGAGTGTGGTGACGCCCGGGGGCTGGCGCTCGTAGGACACGTCGGTGTGCCAGGCACGTTGGCGGGGGTATCCCGTGGCGAAGTGGTCTCGGGTGCTGTGGGGGTGGTGTTAGGGGGAGGTTAGGAGCGGGGCTGAAAAGGGAATGGGGTTATGAGGACGTACTTCTCGTCAGCGTAGACGACGTGCACTTCAGGGAAATCCTTGGGCGCGCCCGTGGTGTGGTGGATGTGAAGCGGACCGTAGTAGCGGCCGAGATCGAGTTGTTCCTCGACGGTGATGTCTTGGTCTGGTGTTAGGGATTGCAGGGACGAGGGGTGAGTTTGGGTGAGTTTGGGAGAAGCCGGTGGAAGGGGTACGCATAACGAACACACCTCGGAAGAAGACGACACCACGCTCGGCAGCCAAGAGGGCAAGTTCGTCTTTTTGCTGTAGAGTGAGCTTGCTGAGCTGCAGGCCGTGGAGCTCAGTGCCGATGGTTGGGGTGATATGGATGATCTGTGGGAGAGGTGTGAGGACTTAGAAACCACGACTTGACTGGTGGAAACCTTTGTAGAGTACTCACCTTGGTAGCAGCTCCGAGCAACGCGCTCTTCTTGGGGTCGGCCAATTTCGCACCTGCAACCACAACGTTGTCGGCACAAATTTCCCGAATGAGTGCTCAGCACATGGATCCACGCAGAAATTCGCTACAACTCACGATCGTTGACCTCCACGACAGGAATGGGCGGGTAGCTCGCGTCAATGAAGCGGGGGAACAGCTTCTCCTCGATGTCCTTTGGCGCGACGTCGCTCAGCGCAGCAGACTCCTCCCTGGTCACGGTCGGTCTTGGACGCGTGCGAGAGACGGAAGGAGTGAGCGAGAGTTTGGCAAGGGCCGGTGCGAGCTTGGATTCAGCTGGAGCATCGAGCTGAGCGTGGCCGTTTGTTTCGGTTGCGACGGGGGGCATCGGCGGTTTAAATTGGGGTGAGTGAGTGAAGGAGGAGTCAACTTTCGATGGAGATTGAGTAGAAAACGGTGGAAGTTTATAGCGCGTTGATTTCTGGTGCGATCGAGCTCAGGGTCTCGTTCGGATGAACTGTGTAATGACACCATCACATCGGAACCTAATGTGCGTCACTAGTCGAATTATAGTGCGATAATTTCAAAGTTTACTCACCCTAGCCGCAAAACTCATTACGCGATCGCGTGCCATGGGGGAGGTGCGCTATTTGGACCTGGGGCCTGCCACCAAACAGATCTGCCTCAGGGAAATTATAAGCGCTACCTTAGTTTGCCCACACGCCAACCCCGTGCTAGCTTTCTCAAAGAAAGAGTTGATTTGGGGCCTCCAGCCTTCCCTCATGTGACGCGCAATTACTTATGGGTGAGTTAACACCACTCGGCAGACGCATTAAGCAAAGGAAATACATGTCCTGAAGTGCACATCAAGATCCAATTTTTACAGATCATGTTGATGAGATGTCTCACTAGTCACTACTCATATTGCCAGCCATGAAGTGTTCTGCATGCCTCTTGTAACAGCAGCTGCTGACACCATCAGCCTGACACAATTTTTGCCACAGGGAATTCATTGACACAGCTCTTGCCATAGCTCAATACTGAATGCATATGATGAAAAGGAGCATTGCCTGTCAACATGCCACCAGCACTCCAATCTCATGCAAGGAACATCATTATTCTAATGGAATTCTTGTAGGTGAGAGATAAGGCACAGTATAAACTACCACTGTGATGTCACTGGGAGCTGGAAAAGAATAGAGACTCCTGAACAGAACTTTTGATGCCCATGGGATCAAAATTAAGTTTTGACCAAAAATTAAACTGTTCTCTTGGTAAATTTTGACCAGCACCAGGAACCATTGTTGCATGTCTATGTACCAGGTACTGCATGATCATTACTTTGTTGTCCAACAACCATACCATGACTGATGAACTTTTGACAATGACTTTACTATTGGTGTGGGCTTGTGACTCATGTGTGAGTGCACTGAAAGTACACAAAGCGACATTCACTTGCCTGCACAAAATATCAACAGTGAGTCAGCAAAAAAAAAAAAAAAAAAAAAAATGCACATCATGTGATGTGTGCTCTGAAACCCCTTTCTTTTTACATGTTGGGGCAGGTGGGCAGTACAATGAGTCACAGACAGAGCCAAATGACACCACTAAGTTGTTGTGGAGATGCATGGCAAATGACAAATTGCGGGTCATCATCACTAAGCTTTGATGCCCAATCAAATGAAATTATGTACAAATAAAGTGCTCTTACTCAGTGTATATTGTCCTATCACTCCTATCACTACCAAAATGTTTGGTGACTGTGATCAAGTGGCTGTTGTCTACACTGTACTTGACAGTGCCTATTTGCCATGATGGATGTCACATGGTTTAGGGGACATGGGCAAAACAACATTCACTTGCTTGCACATGCTCACGTTAACAGGTGATCAGCATGACTCATACTAGGAACATGACTATTCTGAAGAAATTCAAGTGGTTGAAAGATAAAGGCACGGTGTCAAACAGCACCGTGGTGTCGCTGGGAGCTGACAAAGAATAGGGACTTCTGAACTGAACCTTTGATGATCATCCGATCAAAATAAAGTTTCGTCCAAAATCTCAGTATATTTCGTCCAGTATCAGGAACCATCGCTGCTCAATTTATCATGCACGACATAATCGTTGCTTTACTGTGCGATGACCATATGGTGACCGCTGACATTTAGACTGTGACTTCACCGCTAGGGTGGGCTGGTATATCACGTGCGAGTGGAAGAGCACAAAGCGATATTCCCTTGATTGCCCGTGCAAAAAATATAAACGCCGAGTCAACGCCAATGCGCGGCATGTGACGTTCGATCTTGCCCTTTCCTTTGTGTTGACCTGTCGGGCAGGACAATGAAGCAGGGGCCGAAAACGACCGGCTATAATCTTCCAATTCAGCCGCCTCTCCATCCGCAATCTCTGACACACGGGGACACAGCGATTGATTCCACTCGAGTGAGCGCGCAAACAGACGTGAGCACTCGCTGGGGGACGGTGTACGCTTTGGCGGGAGAAGGGTTTATGCGCGGTTACCTCCTCCGCGACAACGGACGCTGACACGCTGCGAAACCCGTTCAGCCACGCTGCGCCATCCGACACGACGAGTCGCTTCCACGCCTGCACTCCCACACTCCGCAGCTCACTCGCCAGTCGCCCATCACCGCGATGCC
>KQ965789.1:89756-116352 GCA_001574975.1 Gonapodya prolifera JEL478
ACGTTCGACCCGGAGTACCCGCCCGAGTCGGCCAACAGGAACAGAGAGGTCTATGGCAAGTTGAAGCACCAGGGTGTGCTGCTGCCCGGGTCAGGAACCGACTCCACCACGCGTGAGTACGCCGGACGTGTCTCCCGCCCGACTGCGCACACCGCGATTGACTCCGCCGGTCTCGGATGACGTTCCTTTTCCGATCCGAATGACATCTTCTCCATCTCCACTTCGTCAATGGCCAATGACTTCCGCGCCAATTCAATTCGCATGTTGCCCAACTTAGCAATCATCCGGAACGGAATGTACCCAGACGCACTCGTCCGCGGCTGGCCAGACATCCGCACCCTCTACGACGTCTTCCAGAAGGGCGGCGTGACCATCTGTCCTGTGAGTTTGTTGCCTTTTCTTCGTTTGGGGTTTGGGGGGTTGAGGTGAAGATGTTCAAGGATATGTGGATCGAGGGTTGATTTCGATGGAATCGAGCTGTCATTTTTCAGAGACGAAAGGAATGAGGACCCGGATTGGTATTCCATTGCTCTGCGGTCCTGCCTCCTACTGATGGAGCATGATTCCTAACCCTCTTCTTCCTTCCTCCTGTCTCCTTTCTCCCATCTCCTCTTCTCTTCCCTTCCCACCTCCACCTCTCCTCACACCCAGAACAACCCCTACCTCGGCCACCGCACCTACACCCTCGTCACCTCTCCAACTGACCCTTCCCAGACCGTCAAGCAATGGTCCGGCTACATTTGGCGCACATACCGCCAAACCGCCGACGAAGCCACGCTTATTGGGTCTGCTCTGATCCACCTGCGTGAGAAACTCACTGGGAAGAGGGGCGGACAGTGGTGCTTTGGGATTTACGCGCAGAATAGGCCAGAGTGGTTGGTGGCGGAGCAGGCGAGTTATGCTTATAATGCGATTACGACGGTGTTGTGAGTAGAGGAAGGAAGGAGGTGGGGGATGAAGAGGGGGGGGGGGGGGGGGGGAGGGGGGGGGGGGGGGGGGGGGGGGGTGGGGGGGGGGGGGGGGGGGGGGGGGGGGAGGGGGGGGGGGGGGGGGGGGGAGGAAGAGCTAGCGAGGTAGCGAGGCTGCGAGGCTGTGAGCACTCTGAGAGGGGTGAGGACAACGAGGTCTAGGAGCGAAGCGCTGACCGAGGAGTCCGGCGAAGGCGAGTTATCACGGAGCGGAACAGTCATCACAGGGTGCTATCGAGCCCTTGATGGGACGGACTCTCTCATATCCTCATTTCCTCTTCCTTCTTCTCATCCCGTAACAACCGCCTCACCCATCCCAACCCTCCCTCACACCGCAGGTACGACACCCTAGGCCCGGACGTCGTCGAGTACATTGTGAACCACGCCGAGGCCGAGATCGTGGTGACGAGCGCGGATAAGGTGGCTGGGTTGTTGAAGCTGGCGGGCAAGATGCCAGTTATGAAGGTGAGGATCCGAGTCCGGTTCGATCGGCGCGTTTGTGGGGCGATGCTTGAGCCCGGCCTCCCACTTACCAACCCCCACTCCTCCTCCTCCCACTCCGGTCCCCCCNCCCCGCCTTCCCCCCTCGCCCCCCACCCCGCACCCCCAACTCCAGGCCATCATCTCCATGGACCCTCTCGACGGCACCGCCGGCGCCGCACTCCGCGGATGGGCGGCCGAGAAGAACGTCGCGCTGCTGGACTGGGCTGAGGCCATTACGTTGGGGAAGGCGAACCGGTGCGTGGTTTTTGTGTGGTTGGGGGGGTGGGGGGGGATTGTTGTTGTGGTGGTTGTTGTGGCAGTAATGGCTGACGTTGATGGTGGCGACTGTGTCTAGGGCCCCACACACCCCGCCGTCGGCTCAGGATATTGTGACGATTTGTTACACGTCTGGTGTAAGCCCTGTCGCATCCCATCCTCCTTTCCCCTTCACCTCACTTCACCTCCCACCTCCGCCCCCTTCCCCGCGCCCCCTCCAACTCGACAGACGACCGGCATGCCCAAAGGCGCGATCCTCACACACGAGAACATCGTCTCGGCTCTGCGCGCGATGGCGTTGGGCGGGACGGGGTTCACGAAAGATGATGTGTACGTTAGTTACGTGAGTGTTTTGGGTCGCTGGTGTGTCACTCGTGCGTGGCGACGGTTGAGCGAATCCTCATCGTGCCTTGTTCCCCCGCGGCGCCAACACCCCCCCCATCCCGTATGACCAGCTTCCACTTGCACACATTGTAAGCATCGCACACCCCATTTCCCGCGCTTCTGGTCGCTGACGGTGCTTCTTCCCCACACCGTAGTACGAGCGCCAGGTCATTCAGAACGTCGCTCGCGTTGGAGCCAGGATCGGATTCTTCAGAGGCGATGGTGAGATCCCTGCGGCTCTCTGTTTACCGTGGCCATCATTCTTGACGAACTGATATGTCGCTCCTCGGACCCTTTACCACCAGTCCTCCTCCTCATCGAAGACCTCCAAGTCCTCCAACCCACCATCTTCTGCTCCGTCCCACGTCTCCTGAACCGCATCTACGACAAGATCATCGCCGGCGCGACAGGGGGGTCACCTATCCGCGCGGCTCTGTTCCGCACCGCGCTCGAGACCAAGATCCAGAACCTCAAGAACTCGGGAACCCTCACGCACCCGCTGTGGGACCGCCTGGTGTTCAAGAAGGTCCAGCAGGTCGTTGGTGGCCGTGTCAGACTCATCGCGTCGGGGAGTGCACCAATTAGTCCGGATGTGATGACGTTCTTGAGGGTTGCATTTGCGTGTGATGTTGTTGAAGGGTGAGTTTAGGGCTGTAGGTCACGGAACCAATGTTGATGTTTGCTAATGTGTACGCTCTTCGACTAGGTACGGACAGACCGAGACCTCGGCCATGGGTCACATCACCTGGCCAACGGATATGACGCCGGGGCACCTCGGCCCACCGGGACCGTGCCTGGAGACCAAGCTCATTTCAATCCCGGAGATGAACTACAACGTTACGGACAAGGTGAGGTCGTCGAGAGTACATCGAGGGTGACCAACCTTACATAAATTTCTTTGCTCTCTGATCGCGTGCTCCGCTAAAAGCCCTTCCCCCGTGGAGAAATCGCCATGCGCGGATACAACAACACCAAGGGGTACTGGAAGGACGAGAAGAAGACCCGCGAGCTCTTCACCGAGGACGGATTCCTCCTGACCGGTGATGTCGGTGTGCTGGATGACCGCGGTCGTGTGTCTATTGTGGATCGGAAGAAGAAGTGAGTTCGGGTCTGTCCGGTTAGTTATGTGGGTGTGGCTCTGACTGCTTGTGTGCGTTATATCGCGTGCTCAGCATCTTCAAGTTGTCCCAGGGAGAATACGTGGGTCGATAGTGTGTTTGAATGAAGGTGTTTAGGTAACTGACAGGGTCGCTTGACTGCCGCTAGGTTGCACCCGAGAAAATCGAGCAAACCTACCAGAAGAGCGACTTCGTCGCCCAGATCTTCGTCCACGGAGACTCTTTGAAGGTGAGTGTTTGAGAACTCGGTCCGTCCACTTCATCCAGAGCCTGATGACTTCGCCGACCTCATCAGAGCGAGCTCGTCGCCATCGTCGTGCCGGACTTCGAAGTCGTAGTCCCTCTCGCGGCCAAGCGCGGATGGGGTTCTACTCCCGTGGAGATCTCGCGGAACAAGGCCTTCCGCAAGGCTGTACTGGAGGACATGGACAAGGTCGGCAAGAAGTCCAAGCTGCGCGGGTTCGAGTTCGTCAAGGCCATCCACATCGAGCCTGAGCTGTTCACGATCGACAACGGCATGTTGACCCCGACCCAGAAGGTGAAGCGCCCCGAGGCGAAGGTCAGTACGTCGTACATTGTTTGTTCTCTGGCTTGAAATTTGATTCATTGCTCGTGTTTTTTAGGACAAGTACTCCAAGGAAATTGCCGGTCTGTACGCCGAAATCGACGCCCAACCAAAAGCCCCCTCTAAATTGTGAAGGAGTTGCAAACGTCAACAAGGCACGAAGTTCTCAATTCTCGATTCTTAAAAAGCAGTTGCAGCTGTACACGATAGATAATACACCTTCCAATCTCTTTGCGATCCATCACACCTCGACTATTATGTAATATTTACATCCTGAACACACCAAACTTGGTTTGCTCTGCAGGCTTGTTCATGGCGATGGACATGGCCAGTGCGAGGACCTTTCGGGTGTCGGCAGGGTCAATGACGCCGTCGTCCCACAATCTGAATGAACAGAAGTAGTCGGTCAGATACTGGAACTCATTGCACGCGCAATTAGTCTCACCTGGCACTTGCGTAGTACGGGTGCGCTTCGGACTCATATCGCTCCCGGATAGGCCCCTTGAACTTCTCTTCAGCCTCGACGGCCCATTCCTCACCGCGCTTGCTCTTAGCGTCTCGTGTCACTGAAACGGCATACCTCGAATTCAGCACTGACCAAAGCACCGAACGGTGACTTTATACCTTACCTTGCCCGAGTACACCGGCAGCCTGTTCACCGCCCATGACACCAATCCGACCGTTGGGCCACATCCACATGAACCGTGGTCCGAACGCCCTTCCGCACATGCCGTAGTTCCCGGCTCCGAACGAGTTGCCAATGATGACAGTGAACTTGGGAACTTTGGCGGTGGACACGGCAGTCACAAGCTTCGCCCCGTGCTTGGCGATACCAGAGGCTTCAGCAGCTTTGCCGACCATGAACCCGGTGATGTTTTGGAGGAAGAGGAGGGGTATATTGCGCTGCGAGCAGAGCTCGATGAAGTGGGCGCCTTTGACGGCGGCCTCGGAGAAGAGAATACCGTCATTTGCGATGACACCAATGGGCATGCCGTGAATTCGGGCAAAGCCTGATGGCAAACGTCGCGAGTTAATAAAGCGTTCTCGAGTCCGGTAGCATTATAAGTTTGGAACTTACCACACTTCAACGTCGGGCCGTAAAACTCTTTGAACTCCGTCCATCGACTTCCATCAACCAAACGCGCAATAACCTGCTTGACATCAAACCCTCTTCGGCCGTCCCCACCAACAATTCCACCCAGTTCGTTGATGTCGTACAGAGGCTCCACCGGAGGGGCCAAGGACGTCTCCGATCCCATGGGAATAAAGTGCGAGTGAGCGTTGGGATACGGTGGTCGCCTTCGGTTCAACGAGGCTACGATCCGCCTGGTTTTCGCAAGAGCGTCCTGGTCCGAGGATGCGAGGTGGTCTGTTACTCCAGAGACTTTGGAGTGAACGTCACCGCCACCAAGTTCTTCGGCTGTGACAATTTCTCCTGTAGCGGCACGGACAAGGGGAGGACCCCCAAGGAAGATGGTTCCTTGGTTGCGGACAATAACGGCTTCATCGGACATGGCAGGGACGTAAGCACCACCAGCTGTGCAAGATCCCAAAACTACGGCGATTTGAGGGATGGACACGGAGGAAAGGTTCGCCTTTCGAAACAGAAATATGTCATGACCCAGATGTTAAATTAACGTACGAAAGGATGTCCTATAAAGGGAGCTCACCTGGTTGAAGAAGATACGTCCGAAGTGAAGTTTATCCGGGAAAACCTCGCTCTGAAGAGGAAGGAAGGCACCGCCAGAATCCACAAGGTAGATGCAAGGCAGATTGTTCTCCATCGCAATTTCCTGAGCTCGAACGTGCTTCTTAACCGTTATTGGATAGTAGGTACCGCCTTTGACGGTGGAGTCTATGTAAACAAGTGGTGTCAAATGTGAGTACTTCAATTTTCCATAATGACTAAAGCTCGGAGCGATAACCTCACCGTTCGCAACAATCATACAGTCCACACCGCTGACCCTTCCGATACCTGTGATGATCCCTCCTGCAGGAACATCGTCGTACTCGTCGGCTTTCCCGTCTTTCTTGTAGAGTTTGTGACCTGCCAGTTGCGAAAGCTCCAGAAAAGGTGACCCTGGATCCAGTAATTGAGCTATGCGGTCACGCGGTAGAAGCTTTTTTCGAGATAGATGTCGCTTTCGAGCTTCTGGCCCTCCTCCTAGAGAGATTTTCGATATGAGCGCGCGGAGGTCCCCAGTGAGTCCTGCCATCCGGTTTGCCGCGTCCTAAGAAGAAAAGGAAAGTCTAATGCGGCAACCGGAGTTGCATTCAGAGCGGACTCACCTTGAATTCTGCTGTATCAACGTCCACGGTGTTTTCGATGATAAGACCTGCATCCTCGGGGTCCACTGGCGCCAACACCGGGGAATAGAGCGCTTGGACAAACGAAGAACTCGGTTGGTTCAGAGATGGAGATGCCAGCCGAACCGGTGCCGCCAGGTGGAATCGTCGAATTGCGGCAACGGACGATGCCGAAGTTCGCGACGGCCACGAGCGCAGAGCAGTGAGGGAACGTGATGCGAGCATGGGATGAGAAAGGGTTGGAAGGAGTTTGAATCCGAATTCAAGTGTTCGGTTGATGTCTCCCTGTGGTCGGGTGCGTTGGTTGCACGGAACACAGCCGGGCAGCTTCCCGATTTGACGTCATTTCAAATCACGAGTGCAATGATTACAATGAAGAAAAATAAAGAATAATGGACCCTCTTATTATTTGTTGGTTCGCCCCTCATGCTGTTCAATTATGTCGCGAGCTGTTGTCGAGCGAATAACAGCCAGACCTTGCAGGAATTCCTCATACGAAGCTGTTTCGGGTTTCTGCGACAGGCATTTGTGGGGTCCGGATTGAGTTTATGGTAAGGAAAACTAATACATGTTCCAAACGTACCTTAGCGTCTGCACCATTATCAGTTGAAACGTGCTCCTTCTTCCGTTCACCCGCCCAGCCACCGAGCATTCCCATGAACGCTTCCATGAACGCGGGCATTTTGTCACACTCAGACGCTTTTCGTCGCTCGATTGCTCCAGGCAACCAGAATTTCACAGCTTCGATCCGAGCCGAAGAAGTTGGATGGTCGGACAAGTAGGCCGTCTTCTCCAGTCCACCGAGCTCGGAGTTAAAACGCGTCCAAAGTGTTGGTGCCGCCGATGGGTCTTTTGGTAGAACGTCATCCGGGCGCCCCAGAGGTCGACCGCTTGACATAGAAATAATCCCGCGAATCAGATAAAAACGTACCATAACACGCAGCCGCAGCTAAATGCAGTCCAATGTAGTCAGCTTCTGCTTCACTGGTTGGTTGGAGAGAAGAACACGAAAGTAGTCAGTTGCAAAGAAACAAACTCTGTGAAATACGAAGCTATTTGTGGAACCAACATTTGTCGACTGAAAGGTAGACTGACAACTGTGAGAGATAAACGGGATTAGTCACAGGCTGTAGCGCTAAAACAAAACGTGCTGACGTACAGTAATGGGAAGCAGCGATTTGAAGCACCAGCCACTCGATTCCGAACACCCAGCAGAGCCCCGCTGTAAGAATTCGCATCTTGTTAAACGAGAGCTTCTCGCTAGTGTGTCGCGCCACTTGATGGGCTATTTCGTGTCCAAGCACAATCGCCAGCTCGTCAACACTTCTTACGATCTCAAATAGGCCAGTGTTTACAAATATTTTGCCTCCAGGTCTAATCAAGGGTAATCGACGAGAGGTTAATAACGAAAATCGTTGTGGTTGTTGAATCAAAGAGCCACGGTTGGCGAAAAATAGTTGCTAGAGTTTCCAGCGCGTACTCACAAGACAAATGCGTTAGGTTCCGGATTTTCTATAACATGGACTTTCCAGTCCAGGTTTGTTAGTCCAGAAACGGGTATGAGCCGCTTCGCCTGGTCAACGATGGGTTATGATCAACCTGGGGTTTTGAGTGTACGCTGAATATCAGACCCACCACGCCTGCAACCATCAACGTGAGAGGGTTCCATTCACTTAGTAGATTGTCTTGGTTGTCAGAAATCAGCTCGTTGTAGAGTACTTCGGGTGTATGAGTGCGATACGTAAAATTTATGAATACTTCAACGTCGAAAGCATTGACGTGAATGACATTCTTCTCACCACCAGCAAGCCATTGCTCTTCCTGTGGTGTCACATCCAGAAAGCGAATTCGTCCTGGACAATTTTCGGAATGAAATCAGGGCGACCAATACGTTTTGAACCTTTGAAAACATTTACCCACCAGAGATTGGTACAGTATCCAAGTGCATGAGGTAGTACCCAGCAGAAAGTGCAAGTACACTGGCGGAAACATAAGTTGCAAATCGTCGCCTCTTCGACCGTCGCTCTCGCTGTGAAGCAATATTGGTGGTTGAAACAGCAAACAGCTTTCAGAGGTACCAAAGGGTGCCAGCGTGATCTGTCATTACATTATGCTCACGAATGACACTTCGTGCTTCCTCCAGAGACGGCTTCGAGGGATTTGGCACGGCTACGGTTGCCTGAAAGCGTTTATGAAGACCCAAACTTCCACGGTGGGAGGAATATTCTGGGGATAGACGATATGGTCGTGATATCAAAGTGCCTGGAGTGGAAGAGTTGAGTCCTGGACTTGGTATTGGCGGATCTTTCCGTGATGTAAAAGACCGAAACGGAATATGTCTTCGGCCAAGGAGTCCCGAAAGAGTTCCAGCGGATCTCGGGATGTTTTTAAGAATGCCGAGAGGAAGCATCGTGTCACTTGAGGCGATCGAAACCCGGGAAGTTGGTGGATGTGTTTGAGAAGTGGAGCCTGGCAAAACTCCAATTGAACGATTTCCCGATCATACAAGCTATTCCGCACCCATGTTTATTAGCTATTTGTTCTCGCCAGCCATTTGGTGTCAAGGTCTCTGAATACTTTCCCGGTGTTCTCCAACATCATAACTTCCACCTCCTCCTTCGCAACTCCTTTTCGTTTCACCACTTCTTCGAGCGAAATCATTATCTCAGAGGGCTCGTTCTGTGCCCCTGCTACAGCAGCAAGTTCGTCAAAGGAATGGCAGTTACCAGTGTTTGATTCTGCGGGGAGCGGACCACAGAGGGTGGTACGGAAAGGAAATAGCCGAGCGATACAGTAGCAAGAGCGTTGGAGCCGTCGAAAGCATGCAGAATCGCACGATGCGGAGGGACATTTAGTTCTCTGTTCGGTGGAGAGCAAGTAGTCAAGTGGCTGTCATGGGAATGTGCAGCTTAGCAGTATCACTCACCGAGAATCTCAATGGTATACTTACCAGCACTTCGCGAGTGACAGTTGACAGGCAAGTCCGCATCCATTGCACATCGCACAACCCGCCGAAACACTTCTTTCTGCTCTTCCTTCACCTCAAATTCCCGAGCCTCCACCGTTTCCTTCTTGGCATAGTCCTTCTTCAGCTCCCATACCTGACTCGCCGTGTGTCCAGGATGAATTACGTGAGGGGTAAAGTCAAGGCGCACTTCTCCAACTGCGATGAGTTTCTCCTTGTGCTTTTGAATGAATTCTACAGCTGGCGGCACGTCGGAGAGACGGGCTGCTCGTTCTCGGGTTGTCGCAACACCTGCAATCTGGTCTTGGAGTCTAGCGACATCATTTCTGACCGCTGACCCAGATATAATCTCTTTCTGAACCGGATGCAGTCCTGTGCATGGCCATATTTCCGGATACGACCCAGATTCGGCCAGCAAAGGACCTCTTCACATTCCTCAACCATTTCGGGAACTGTGACGATTCCACGCACCCCCACCGCGCGAGCACGTTCCAAAACTGCAGAAAGTTCAGCGCCTGCGAAATTCGGCGGGTACAGATGGGCGTGGACATCGATGAGACGATGCATGCCCAAAAGCGACGACTCCAATATTTGAGTCCAACTAAAACTCTTTCCAATGAAAGAGCTCTGCCCTCTTCTCTCAATAACGATTAATAACGATTGAAAATCAGCATACATTGCGCTATTGGTATTGTACTCGTACATTTGAATATACATTGACACGGTAGGTGGACATGCAGCAGGCTCATTGACCTTGGAGGAGGATAGCCGAGCGGTCGAAGTACGTGAATGGAACGAAGCCGGTAGCATTCGTCCGTAAATTCTTGGCATAACACCACCCGTCCGGGAAGACTCGAGAGACGTAGGCTGAATGATTGTAAAGACGGTTGGTGCTTAGAGGAACTCCAGAAGAACAATCGTGTGATGTAAACTCACCCTCGTCGCCAGCGACAAGTGCCATTTCGTCTTGGTTCGAGGGTTCGTGCGTAGTTCTGAAGAGAAGCGAGATAACATTGGTCATCAAATTCGAAAACCCTGTCCGGCAACAACTAAGTTACTTACGTGGCAACCAGTGTCGAATTGATCGCAACACCATCCTCGGAGCTCGGGTCCCCACCAAGTGCAAGATACGCCGGGCTGATCGCCGACAACGTTGCACTTCCCGACGGGGACACAAGGGCTGTGGAATCCAGCAGTGGGCGTCCTCTAAACTCGATCGCCGTCGGGGTCTGTGTTACTGGAGTTTTGAGCGCATCGATCACGGCGTTCTGGGCCGCCAGACGATCCACAACGCTCATCCGATCCCCGGCCGCGCCCGCTCCTATTCCACTTCGAGGTCTGGAACCACTGCGACTGTCGGGTCGGACATCCGTGCGAGACTTTCTCTTTTCGGAACGGCTTTCAGGGCGAGAGTCGGGCCGCTGTTTGGGACGGTCCCGACTCTCCTCCCGAGATTTGCGCTTCTCTCGGGTGTCGATTTGAGGGGAGCGAGGTGCGGGTCTAAATAACACGGGGAGTGATTCAGTGGGACGGACATCACACATGCTCTGGAGATAACATACTCGAGGTCCGCCATTCGAGGGGGTCCAACATTGTACTGGTCGGTCGAGGTTCCTCGAGGCAGGAGCGGAATTTGAGACATCGTGGAGTAATAGCTTGAAGGGTCGTAACTACCGACATCAGTTTGCCGCTGCTGCAGTGTTAGTTTTGATGTCGCTACTCACCTTCGAGAATCCATAGTAGGCGAATGCGGATGCTCCAACTCGGCAGACGCACGACTCTTGACGGAGCTGATCGCAAACGGAGAGAAATTCGTCAATCACGGTCTTACGACGTGAATCCTCGCATATACTCACCCTTTCCTGCTGATGGGAGATGACGGAGGAACGGACCGAAGCTTCTCGTGGAGTCTGGAAGGATCCAATGCCTACATCACACCAAAATCGACCCACATCTTCGTTCAGAGCGGTGTCCAAACACGATAAGCGTCGTCAGCACTACTCACCGCCATCGGAAAGAACCCAGTCTGGTTCCCCGTCGTGACATTACTCCCCAACGCCCACCCATCGGGGTACATCTCCTTGACAAACACCTCGTCTCCCTCCCTGATCGAAATCTCGTCCGGGTTCGTCGCGCGGTACCCAGCAATGGCGGCAAGGACAATGTTGGGGTACTTGATCTCGCTCTGGTCGACCTTGTCGTCCTTTTGGCCGCTGAGCGCCGCCAGTGCCGCGTTGGGGAGGGAGCTCTGGTTCTTCATCACGGCCGACTGGGGCGTGCCGTCTTCGGGGGACCGGAACGGGACGGGGGCGAGGAGGTTTTGGTAGGGGTACTCGGACGAAGGGGGCAGTTGCTTGAACCCTGGAATGACAGGCGAGAAGCCGTCGTTCTGGCCAGGGGGGTTCGACCCGCCCCCGGTGTACGCGGGAGCCGGTTTCGCCAGAGAGCCCTTCTTGGACCCCTGGCTTCGTGGGAGGCGGTCGTACATGTCGGTTCCGTCGTCGAACTGCTGAGCGTTGCGCGCCCGCCGACGGTACGCCCAGACACTGGCAACGACAACGGCAACGAGAGCCACGACTCCACCGACGGCGCTTGCGATGATGGGGATCAAGGGTGGGTCGGTGTTTTGGGTTCCGCCACCACCACCGCTACCGGATTCACAAGACGTTGGCAAAATGGAATGGGATGCAGAACGAGATTTCGTAGTTTCACTTACACGTTGTTTGCACCGGCTCCAGCAGACGTGGTTGCTACGCTTTGTTGGACGGACGCAGGCGACGTTGTTGCGACGGGTGCGGGAGCAGCAGCAGTAGTTGGAGCAACTGAGGGCGCCGAGGATGCGAGGATGGAAGATGAGGGAGCTGAGGTGAAGGGATGGATCGTAAGCGAGCGACAGACGGCGGTGGATGCGAGGGTGAGAGACCCACCAGGTATAGTGGTCGTGGAGACGGCGACTGGTACAGATATGTGGTAAGAATTTTCATTTTTGCGTGAGCAGTGAAGTATGGGTACTGACCGCAAGTGGTTCCTTGGAGGGTGTATCCCGAAAGACATTCTAGGTGACTCGGAAAGTTCAACCACTACATTCCTTCGGGATGAGTCCACGGGGACACTCACGAATCTTGCAGGTTCCGTTGGAGCAGAATCCCACCCCTGTTCCCGTGTTTCCTGTGCAATTGGGCCCGCAACCTCCGCTAGTTATGGATTTGCATCGATGATTGAATCATAAATCTGTGGAGGAATCGAAATCACGCGGTCGCGTACCAGAATGTACCGCACTGTCCACAGTTGTCGTAGTCCGAGAGGAAGCTAGTTGTGGTGTCGCGGAGGTGTCAGGCAAAGTGGAACGTAGCGAACGGTCAGATGTGCAACACTCACTTTGCACAAACGCCATTACACGAATTCGCACATCCGATGCAAGCACCCGCCGTCACGTTGGAACATGTTGCACCTTCAGAGCACCTGTCAAGTCGTTCGAAGCGTCAACAGTGTTCTTTCATTTTTCCACTCCACAATCATGGTGAATGGCAAGCCCACACACCATCCACTCGTAGCGGTACAGCAGATGGCCTGCTGCGGGATACATCCGTTTACGCCCCAGACACAGGCCTTGAGCTGGGGGATTCCGCATGTCCCAGATTGGCGGCGGTGAACGGTGGTGTTGGATCCGTGGGATAGTTGGATGCCCGGCGCAAGTTCTTCGGGAGGGGAATCAGTCGCATCTGTCAAGTTTTGTTCGAGGATAGACCGCGATAAAACCGACAACGTACTGAGTGGTTCTGCAAGTCCTCTGAGCGACCCTTCCGTCCAGCTGGGAGAAGCCGCGAGGAGGAAGAGGAGGGCAACAAGGCCGTGGAGAGTGGGCATCGCTGGACTGACTCCACTGGGTGTCCCGTCTTCGAGGTGGGCTTGTCCGTGCAAGTGGCAATTGGGGCGGCGAGGGTCGGTCGCTCGTCCCACAAAAATAGTGTGGCGTTGCTCTCCTATGGCGTTGGCCAAATTTGGCAATGTGGACCACACTTTCGGTAGAGAACTGGAAGGAAAGATTTGCGCTGCCAGTATCGCTTTGTTCGTTTGGTTTCTCGTCGGAGATACCCGGGCAACATCTGCGCCCCCGTGAATTTGAGCTGAAATGAACGCAAAGGTTAATTTCTGATTCATTTTCGTGTTCATATTCTGAGTTTTCTCTGTGGGGGCACTGGCATGCTTTGGCCGATAAGGGCAGTGATTTCTTCGCCACTCGTCACCTTGTTTTTCATCACCTTGGAATGTACGCCCTGCAGCTCTTCGGACTCAACAACCTGGTCAATCGCCCAGCAAGACCGGCTGCGGAGGCCACTGGGAGCGATGACCCCGATTCGCCCGACTCCAGACCACACAGCTCATTCTTCGGCCGAAGGAGCGAGGCGAATCCCAATCGACCGTGGGCTCCGATTGCACCCATAATCGATGCATTCGATCAGATAATGCCCGTACACTGGAGACTTCCCATTCCGAGACTGGGGAGCCTGATACATCTCGAGGATGGACCAAATACTCACAGGCCCCTGGGTCCCGCCGAGCTGCTGTTCCATGGTGACGAATCTGAAATGAAGGGAAATATACCATTGTGGAGGAAACAGATCCGACGGTATGGAGTTTCGAGCAGAATGTTATGGGAAAACGAATACTCACCATGCGCTTCAGGATGATCACCGATCCAGAATCCAGCAAATTCGCATACGGTCTACATGTATTCTTCACAATCGTGATCCTCGTATCCATCGTGGACATGTGTCTGCTCAGCGTTCCTCATTTGGACCAGTATCAGTGGGCACAGGTACATAATTATCGAATCATTTCCCCCTTGCAGTCGTCTAATCTTCCATCGAATATCCAGTTGACTCTATTTGCGACAGAATGCTTCGTCGGGGTCACATTTTTCGTCGAAATGGTTCTGCGATGGATGGGATTCGCCTCGTGGAAGGAAATCCTCCAGCCCATGAAGTCAGTTGCACTAGCATTGCACTTCTCCATCCCTTTATCCACAAACCTCCCCATTTTAGCATGATCGACCTCCTCGCATGCATGCCGTTCGTCCTCGAAGCAGCCGTGCTTGGGATCATGGGCTTCGATTTCATCGCCACATCGACAAACGAGGCCACGTTCGCCTTGGTCAAGATCTTCCGTCTTCTCAGAGTGTTCAGATTGTTCCGGCTTGCTAGTAAATCGGATAAGATCCAACTCATGGCTGGTGAGTCTGTGGTGCACTTCGGATGGTATTTTTCACCTTGAAACAAATCCTCTGACGACGTTCTTTTAAGTCGCCCTGTGGGAATCGCGCGAGGGTATTCTTGCGTTGCTCTACGTGATCCCTCTCACTGTGATCTTTTTCGCGACCATTGTTTATTACGCCGAACAGGTACGCATATACCGCCGTTGATCATTATATATCTTACTCACCAATGTGTCGTCCTTCCCCAAGACTGGAGAATACTACAACGACGGTGTCTGGTACTACGTCGCCGACAACCAGATATCTGCCTTCCAATCCATACCAGGCACATTCTGGTTCATTCTCGTCACGCTGACCACCGTTGGGGTAAGCCATCTTCGTCGTCCATACCCACCCCCTCCTCCCACCAATCACCGCCGTCTTGCTTCTCCCAGTACGGCGACGACACGCCCCACACCACCCTAGGCCGCCTCGCGACATCAAGCGCCCTAGTGACCTCCATGTTCCTAATCGCGTTCCCTCTGACCATGATCCAGCTCCAATACGGCGCAGCCGCACGCAAATGGGCCGCGGGCAAAGCGGCGCGCATGGCTCGGATCCAAGAAGAGCGAAACAATGAAAAGCTCGCTGCAAAGGTTGACTTCACCAAGGGCAACTTGGGGCAGACGGTCAGGAAGACGGGCAACGATATGACGGAGTTTGTCTGGGCGGACGGGGACCATGACGCGTTGGTCACGCAGGCTGATACGCTTGGGCTGAGTGTGGAGTCATTGGGGTCTCGGGACCTTCCGCATGCGGGTGCAGGGCCGGGGAAGGCAAGAGGCTCGATTTCGGGAGTGGAACAAGCAAAGTCCGGGATTCATAGCCGAATGAATAGTTTGGGGAGCGCGAAGAAAACGTCCCCTTCGCACCAGGCCCAAGACTCCCCGAGTGCGCTCGTGGCGAAAACGAACGTGGTGTCGCCCGCGAAAACGGCATCTGCGGTGACTTCAGTCGCTGGAACTGGAACCCTGCAAGACAACACCGTTCTCGTCGGGCCCCCTCTTGACGCGATCCAGTCGACCAACTCTCTGGCATGGGAGGTCGACGAACTGCAACGAACGGGTGGGGCTTTGTCCAACCCGGACCTTATTCGCACAGTGGGGCTCCCCAAGATGCCGTCAAATGCGAGCTTGATCTTCGTGAATGAACAACCGTGTAACAACTTGGAGCTGACGGTGACGGATAATGCGTCAGGGGAGGATGTGGTGAGTTGCGATTACGTGTTGGATTTACATGTGCGATCCCGTAATTTATATCGTTCAATGGGATAGTTGAGTATGAAGTTGACAGTGCGCAATCGGACGGAATTGACGAGGCTCCTCAAGACTCTCGCAAGAAACAATTTCCTCGAATAGAGCATACATGTATATTTCGCTCCCATAAAACATAATTTCGAACTTATTATCGTTTCATACTTTCGTTCGTATTCATATTACTATGTGTTTTCTTTTGTCAGCCCGGTTTGTTGGAGCACCACGTCACACCCCATCATCGCAAAATTTGCCCGGGAGTTTCCCCGCACAATGCCACTCGCCGACAAGATCCGCAACGAGGCACATATCGCTCACGGTGCTACGCAGGGCGCATTCCACCGCGTCGACCACGATGTGAAACATTCCTCTGGGGGTGCTCCGTCTCCTGCGATTGGTCGTGACGACATTCCCTTTGACGTTGTCGGCCCCTTTCTTCGATTTTCGGGTGTTGATTTGGATACGTCTACGTGGAATGGATCGTGTCTTCTCTTGGTTCGGCTTCCTGGCGAGGGAAATGATGGTGTGACTCGACGTCACAACGGAAAGGCGTCGAGCCCACGCGAAGTGGAGCCACTGGAGACTTCCTCGACACGAAACCACTTTCGAGAGCACAGAATGGTTGATGGGATGATACTGCCGATTATTGGTTCTGGTGTGTCTTCCGAGACAACAGGCATGCTTCAGCGGGATGAGTTCGGAGTGCCTCTCCCACCAAGGGAAAGGCTCTCGCTGCAAGGAACATCTACAGGATTTGGCTGGAAAGAGACGACACCAGTGAGCTCCCAGCAACCGCGCCTCATTCTTCGAGAGAGAGGGTTGGATCAATGGAACCAAACAACGACCCCGAGCGGCTCCTCTGCTGCAGGAGATACTTTCAAAATTGATCCGACTATTCTGATGGAGGATATTTTTGGATTTAGAGTGTGGAGATTTGACATTGCGATCCGACAGGTGCGTCGACCATGTCCGAAAGTTTGTTGGGGACGCTCTGCTACAGTTTCTCACAAGGTGTCCAACCGAATTAGAATCAAGAGTACAGCAAAATCATTGACTATTGTATCGACATTCCATCCTTGGGTGCTACGGAATCATCACCTGAAATTGCGATTGACGATCTGCCACAGGGGCCAAACCAAGGATCCACAGGATCACGTCACAGCCCTTCGTTAGCCACAAAGGAATGGAACGCGTGGCATTCTTTTGTTGTTCCTGGGCTGGAAACCAAGATGCGGGCGGCGTTCTTTTCTTGCAATGGTTTCGAGGTGTGTGCCACAAGGCTTTGCCCCAAAGTCGTGACGTAACTGATTATTGACACACGATCAACTTTTCTACATAGACTACGACGCGAGACGCCCCTGAGGGCGCGGGTTTGCCAACCCTGTGGTGAGTGATAATGAAGCCTTCGACTTTGCGCCATAAATTTGTTGAAATGAGAGGACATTGTTCATTTTGAAGGACGGATGTCCTCAGGTCCCATATGAAGAGTCCATTTCATGTTCTTATCGGGGGAGGAGACCAAGTGAGAATGCGTGTATAATTGTTCGTTGTGGTTCGCTACTGACAGCCCGATTGCTAGATCTATAATGATGACGTTTTCAACTCCCCCAACCAACCCATCAATGAATGGATGAACATCGAAAGTCGCTCAGAAAGAGAGAGTTATCCTTGGACGAAAGAGATGGACGCCTTCGCCAAAAGTTTCTACTTCAAGAACTATTGCCGTGAGATCCAGTCGTGTTTTCTTGACTGGAGGGGTAACAATGCCTGCCTTCCACTGGTTTTTAGTCCACTTTATGACAAAGCCGTACGCTGATGTTATTCGAACGATCCCGCACGTGTTTACATGCGGTGAGTCCAAGTGATATTCTGTATGGCGCTCATAGCCATTTTCTCTAACCTCTCTTCTCAACAATCCCAGATGACCATGATATCTTCGATGGGTTCGGAAGTTACCCTTCCGCCCTGCAAAACAGCCCCGTCTTCCAAGGTATTGGCGCAGTGGCGATCCAGGCATACCTTTTATTCCAGCACCACACAACTTCAGATCTAGCGCGCGACCACGGACTGTTCCCGGCTCGTCCTGGTTCTAATGGCAGCCAACGTCGGGGATTTAACTTTGTCGTGAGGGTCAACAGAAGTGTCGCAATTGTTGGACTTGATAACCGGACGGAACGGTCGAAAGACAGGGTTTTCAGTGATGAATCTCGGGAAGCTTTGAAGGAGGCCATGCGAATGGAGGCATTTAAAGGGGGCTTGGAGCACACCCTCATTTTGAATGGTGAGTACCAATCATATTCCTTTATCCGTCACCGAATCTTGCAATGACACCGTCACCTCACAAACTTGCTCGAATTTCCATATAAATATAGCGGTTCCCATGATATTCGGTGATATTGGAAGCGTCGAAAAACTTCAAGAACGACTTAGCGAAGCTTTGAGAAGTGACGGTGCACTTAACTGGATAGTGAAGAAACTTGGACTTTGGAAGCTAGAAACACTGAAATTTGGAGAGGTGAGGTTGTGTACATTTTTACATGAGCCTAAATTTTGCTGATATTAGGTCGACGTGAATTCACCACTTGCACTCTCTCGACGGCTAGCCTCAATTGCTGGACGACTGCGTCGTGGGTAACCGCAACCGACCTGTACAACTGATTGAATCACCTGAGAAAGCTCATTTCAGGATCACTGGACGTCTCACCACCACCTCACTGAGCGAAACTCCCTTCTTTGGGACTTCTCCCAATTCGCTGCGAGATATGGCTCCAGGGTGACGATCCTTACGGGAGACGTGCATTGCTGTGGGGTGGGAAGATTGAGGAGTGAGGGAGTAAAGACAAGGGAGGAAGAAGCAAAGGACCCCATGACAATGTATCAGGTGGGCGGAACGTCGTGGTACATAAATTTACCAATTGAGAGTAACACTCACTGGCTTATTGGTTAGATCATCAGTAGTGCGATTTGCAACGAGCCCCCTCCTGCACTCGTCGTCCGTTGGCTCTTTGGTGGGTGTGAAGGTTCAGGAATGAAGAATTGCCGATAACATTTCCCCTTATACTGTTAATCAGAGGGCACCGACCACCCGCCTTCTGGTATCTTTAAGCGTCACAAGCAAAATGGCCGAATTACCGAGATTTCCGGTGATGAAATCATACTTGGACGGGTGGAAGAAGGCCTTGTGAGATTTAAAGAGGTGAGACGTCAATAGTCACGTGAATGTTGGCCGAAAGACGAATTGTCGAAAGATCCTGGTCGAATTACTAACGATGTTCAAATTTTGCAACTACGGTTAGCTTCACCGTCTTTGGTCGGCTTCCGTGCGCGGACACCCAAATGCAACTAGATGGGGTGTTGGCTCGGTTGACGTCGAGAAACCATTGGTGGGATTCCGCGATGCAGCACACTTGAAGCGTGTGGGGAAGCGTAAGCTGATTCAACATCGGTGAGTTGCACTTCAAGATTAGCCATCCGTCAGCCTCCCTTTCAAGGCGCTCCACAACCATTACCTCGTCTACAACTCGTCATGACACCACCACTCCCGCCTTGTCACACTTAACGTCAGAAACTGGTGTGAAATTACACAACTTCCGGGGCACGTTCCTTCACACCTATCGTTCCTCCTCCACGTTGAGCGTGCCCACTTTGCCAAATTGTCACGCAAGTTGCGCATGTCAAGGGATCCACACTTGTGGGCTGGGCAGTTGAAGGAACTAAACAAAAAAATGAAGGAAATGGCGAGAGAGAGAGGGCCGGAGACGAATGTTTATGGTGTGGTTGTCGAGGGGCTGGAGGGGTGGCCGAAGCGCGATGTCATTACGCCATTAGAGCAAAGCAAAGGGTCGGGGAGGATTGTAAGCTCAGCTGCCGAGGAGAAGAGGGTAGACATGATAGGGTTGCGAAGCTTGGCGCCCCAGTACATTGGGCAATTGGAGGAGTAACACTACTGTAAAAGGATCGAAGTCACGATTTGACTTTATTGCTCTAATAAAGGAATCATGATCGCATACATAGTGACCGATCTTCACCAGTACTGGAAATGCACTTACAAGCACTACAGATGATATCAATCGTAATCAAATTTAGTTCACAAATAAATAATAAACAATACGATATATTAATGAATACCATGTGGCGAGTAACCTAGGGTAGATCATGCTAGTCGTTCCATGATGCTCCAGAGTTCGTCTTGGAGCTCTTCGATCGTTGGGCGTTTGGTGGGGATTGGGGAGAGGCAGGATATGATGAGGGACCGGACCACAGGAAAAAGTACAGTGCAGAACGTCACTGATAAGATAGATTACAACGACGGTAAAGGACGAAGAGATCAGCTTACCCTGAGGGTCAACCGTCATCCATTCAGGGCCCGAACGAGGCGTCCATTGGCACTGGTAATTTGCCAACCAGATCTCCTCGCCCCGTTGCGTAAGACCGGCTGGGAGTTTGGGTCATGGGAGCTCGCCTGAAAGCCTGAAGGAGTGAGCAAAAGTAAAAGTTACAACCCTGCTGATCACGTCGTTTGGAAGCCCCCGTAGCGTACATACATTTGGTGCAAAATAGCACCGAGGGCGAAAACATCCGCTGGCTTGCCATGTGCCAGCCCCATCAGCTGCTCGGCTGGGTTATAATTGAAAGTTCCTGAACATCCGCTGGCTTGCCGTCCACCTTCGGGAGGCAGTCTCTTGAAAGCCACGGGGATTGTTTATTGGCGGATGGCGGACTTGTGTATGCCCATTCCTCGGGTTCTGCGGCTTTAGTTGAGTGGTGGCGGTAAAGTGATTGGAACATTGGTTGTTCTGGAATCTATCATTCGACACTAGATCGGAACTCACATCGTTGTTATATTGACTCGGGTGAGCGATCATCCTCTTGGACGATTTGCAAGATTGGGTGTCTTAGAAGCTGGGCGATGATCGAATAGCGATGTAGCGCTGGATCGGACTGAATTCGGAACGGCGAGACTGGACATAACGAATGAAGAACGATCTTCCACCAAGAACTCCCTCCGATCATTCAGATTCAAGTCACCAAGTCTTCCACAGAGCAGCGCTCGCTGTTCCGCTAACGATCTTGATGATACTCACCTTATGTCGCAAGTAATTGCAATTGTTCGATCTCAGATGTGCTCCAGCATACCATTGCGAAGACGGGGCTGAGCACAGATCATCTTGACGAGTATGCCAAGCCCACGATATTCCACCGAATATCCCGGAAGAATTATGTTTCATTATCGTTATCGCGCTATCGACGTTTGAGAGTTCTTATCCCGATGATTGGGGATGTTGAAAATTGTTTCGTAACGCAACATTTGGATTTTCATTGACTCGAGCATCTTCGACCATCAAAATGCGTTTCGTTTGCGAGACATTAGCGGAAGCGGGAGGTCGGCATGCCCTTTTCTCGTTCGCTTGCAAACGATTCGTTTTGTTTGTCCCAGTTCGATGCTTTCGATCACTCCGGAAAGAGAAGGACAAGTGTCACGGTTCAAAGAATGGAAGCGATCCATTGATTTCGTCCACCAGATGCCACCAGCGTCTTTCGCTTTGTTACTGACATCGAGAGAACGATTCCGGTGCATACCAAAGAGTTTCGGGCGACGTTGACAAGAGAAGTCAGGCCACACTTGTAGCCGCGAGTTTGCCCACTATCTGCATTCCATCTCTTTCACCGTGATCACGCGTTCATTCAAAGTCTCGACGAAGTTCGATTTAAAGAACGATTTGGTTTTGAGAAAGATTTTGAATTCCATTACCCCTCAGAACAAGATAAGAAAAAACCTAAAGCTGTCCTCCAGCATATGCAGTATGAGTCCTTCCCATCCCTTCGATATCATCGGATGTCCCCCCCCCCCCGACTTAAATGCGTGCAAACCCGCCTCATCGCAACAAAGAAAAGAAAAATCTGGGGGAAGAGCCCTCCTCATTCCCGCGCAGTACGCCCATTGTCGTCGTCCTCGGCGTCTCAAGCTCTTTGACGTTCCCTTCTGCCCATTCCCTCCCTCGTGTCATTCGCCAACTGACGTGGCCGACTTCCTTCAACTCCCTTCTGCTCGACCGTCACCTCTCCACCACCTTCAATCACCCCCATATTCACTCCTCCGAACTCGCGCACCCACTCCTCACATGCGCCCTGTACCGATCCTGTCTTGCAAACGCAGACCCGCAAGCACTGCTTCCGTCAAACATAATACAAGTCAGTCAGTGATCCATTCATGCTCACAAAACCAAGGGAAGTACTCACTCGCACTGGTACGGCTTGGCCCCCGTATGCACCCTTGCGTGCCGCTCGAGGTCGTACGGTCTTGTGAACTGTCGAAGAGAGGTACACGTTTAATGTTAGTCTTTGCGTCTCACCATGATGCACTCGGCCGACGCAACCCCAACTCACAGTCTTGGAGCACCCCTCAACCCCGCATGCCCACTTGCCTCCAACTTCATGCGTCTTTGTATGGTTGGCCAGATTATGCGCCCTTTTGAACGCCCACCCGCAGGTCTCGCAGACGTGGGTCCTCCCCGTGGTCGACGAGGGCGGCTTGATGTGCGCTCGGGAGAGGCGGAGCGGGCCTCCTCCCGGTGCGCTGGGTGGAGGTGTTGGCGTGGGACGGGTCCGAGGACGCCCACGACGCCGACGCCCGGACGGTGGTGGGGAGGGAGACGGCCAGGGGGCGAATACGGACGTATCGGAGTCCGAAGGCGATGGGGTCGCGACGGGGTCGAACTCGGTCGGCGAGCGGGGGCCGTCGCCGTCGTCGTCGTGTGCACCCTCGTCCATGGCAGCATGTGCATCTTGCGGTGCCCACGTCGCCGCCTCACCCTCGACTTTAACAGCGGAAGGAGCCGCCAGACCCAACCAACCGAGCGCGACCGAGGCCGCGCCTTTGTCGAAGCCCATCTCGGCGGCCATTTGCGAGAGCAGGGCGTACTCGGTGGCGGGGTTAAGGTCTGATGGCGGGGCTTGGGGTTGGTGCTGGAGGTGCGCGGGGCCTGAGGCCAGGCCCGACGGAGCGGGCGTCTGCTCGACGGAGTTGAGAAGGGCGTGGAGCGAGGCTGGGTCGAGTTGGACAAGAAGGTCGAGAAGGGCGGGGTCGACTTCGCCTTGCCCTTCGGCGTATTCTGGGTCCTTGCCCTTCCCCATCTGGTGCATGGGAGCGGGGAATGCCGGAGCCGGGGGGTCGAGGTTGTCGACATCGTCGTCAAACGTGAACTCCATAAGCGCCGGGTTATCGAACAAGTCGCCTTGGAAGTCGTCGAGGAACGCCGTATCAAGGGGAAGCTCAAACGTTGAAAGGTCGTGCAGCGGGGCATGCGCAGGGTGGTCATCGACGTGGACCGCTGCGTCCAAGTCGAGCGCGGGGGGGAACGGGAACGGGAACGCCGGCGTTGCGGAGCGCGCGAACGTGTCCAGGACGGGCGAGTCGACTTCGAGTGTAGTGAAGGACTCGAAGAGCGTCTTGAGCGTCGCGACCGCAAGTTGGGCGGGGTCCTGGGGCGTGTCGGTTGGGGTGCCGGAGTTGCCAGGAGTGCTACTTGAGTGCGCGCCGGTGAGCCGGCCGGCGTGCAGAGTGTCCGTGAAAGTGGAAGAGCCAGAGTGCGGAGTTGTACCGGGTGCGGGGTGGGCGTGCGGAGTGGTGGGAAGGGTCTCTGTGGGGTGGCACGGGTGGGTCAGTACTCAGCCCGGAAGCGAAGAAGGATCGGAGACAAGGCGACGCAGTAATCCATAGGGTGATTTCTAAAGTAAGTTTGCTCGGTTGGATGCAACTGTGACACTCGATGATGCACGACCTGTGTCTTGTCGAACACAAGTTGACATCCCAATGTCGATATCCTCGGACACCATCAGCCGTAGAAACCACCCCGTGGTGTAGACCTCTAAAACCCTCCTCAAAAATGATAAAAAAGCTCACCTTGCCTTCCCGCCACACCTTCCAACCCCGCTGCAACGTCTACAACCTTAGAATCAACGACCCCTTGATACGCGCGGTCGAGGTGGTCAGCCTTGCGGTCGCACGTGCGGCGCTCGAGCGCGATCGCGTCGCAGAGAACTGCGAGCGCGCGGAGAGACGCGGAAATGAGACGAGGATTGGAGTGCAGAGAAGAGGAGTGGAGGAGGTGCGCGAGGAGAGAGGAGAGAGGGTGCGGGTGAGAGGAGCGAGCGGGGAGATGCGGAGACATTGTTGACGGAGCGAATGTAGGTGTCGTCGTTGTTGTGGGGGGGGTAGTGGGGGTACTAAGTCCATATTCAAATTCGTTCCTGACTGTGAACTCTGATTTGTTGCCTTGCCCTCTTCGCAAATAGCCTTGGCGATGAAGTATGCCATGCTGCAGTTGGTTGTGAATGTTGGCGTAGGTGAGTGTGCGTGCGTGTGAGTCTCGACGCCTGCGCTGTGTCAAGCGTCGGTTGTTCGCGTCCTATCGCACTCGATTGTGCGCAGGATGTTGTGCCGTGTGTCTCTCGTCAGCGTCTTCCGCTGTCTGTCTCGCTCTCGCTGTCGTCGTCGTCGTCGTCGTCTCGTCGTCTGGTCTACGCAGTCGTGTTACCGCGGCCACTCGCCCAACCAATCCGCCACTCACCCCCCGCCCACTCACGTCTCCGCTGCTCGCTCGTGTCGCTGCTGTCGCTGGGTGCGCGTGCGGACGTCGGCGGTGGCTGATGATGCGGGTTGTGTGGGGAAAGTCTGATTTTCGGTGCGGGCGAGTGCTGGCAGCTTTTATCTGAGCACTTAGCCGTGGCCTGGCCTCCGGCGACCTCTGCCTCCGAACTGTTCCACACCATTCATCCGTGGCGGTGGGGACGAACAATCTCTACGTCATTTATTCGCTTCAATCGCAAAGCGAATCTGGTTCGGTAGACATTGGCGGTTGCGAACTCGTTACGTGGTGCAAAATGAAATAAAATAAAGCGTTTTTTGAATGTCATTGACATCGTTTTTAGTGTTTGCATTCAGTGAGTGGCACAAATAATTGTGGCAATTGTTACCACGCTCGACACCGCCTTCATGTAAGCATTTGAATCAATCCACATTCCACCCAATCCACAATCCACCCAATCTCTCCCCCTCTCCCCTCCTCCCTGTTCCTTTTCTCCCACCAGCATCGACCTGTCCCACGGGTGTGCGACCCTTGATGCGTGCTTTGTTTTGGAAGTTGACGGAAAAAAGGGCACCAACAGTCACGCCTTTCGCGAGTCGCGACGGTCATGCTGTTGTACCTTTGTCCAGCTAACTTCAGTTGTCTTCCGCTCGGCGGCTGAACACCTGCGTCCCCTCGTACGGTACTGGCAGACTTGCCTTCGAGTCCGCCGACTTGCCTTCGAGTCCGCCGACGTCCTCCTGACTCGGCCTTTTGGAGGCCGTTGAATCCCGTCATCCACCTTCCCATCAACTCTCTCCTTCCTCTCACTTTTTTGCACGGGATGTTCCTGCTGCCCTTGATCCACACCAGTTTTTGGATGTCGGCTGACGCAAACGTCCATCAGCGTCTGGTCTTCCGGACGGTCGTGCTCTTGTGGCTTTGACCAGCCAACTTCACTGATATGTACCTGAATCCTCTTGTGCCGTACTGGCAGACTTGCCTTCGAGTCCCGCGGACGTCCTCACGACTCGGCTTTTTGGAAGACCCTTGAACCATTTCACCCCCCTCATCTCCTTCCCATCAACTCTCTACTTCCTCTCATTCGTTTGCACGGGACGATCCTGCCACCCTTGACGCACTCTTACTTTTGGAAGTCGGCTTGCAAAAGAACACATCATCACACCGGTTCTGAATATCCGGACACCCGTGACGATGTACCTTTGCCCAAACGAGCCGTGTCACGTTCCCGGCCTTTTCTCAAGGCAACGACATGTTTTCGGTAGCAAGCGAGAGGTTACCTGTCGAACTCATGGACCTGCAGTCATGCTTTTGCTTGAAATGATTACGTGAAAGGCTCTCGGGAAGTCAGCTGCGTCAAAGGCCATAATTGATCACGCCTGTTTGCGAGCAGCGAGTCAGGGTCCTTCTGTTGCGCCTTCATTCAACCCACTTCGCTTCCGTCAGGAATCGCGGGTGTGCAAAGGCAAACCCTCATCCCGAATTGGTGGACTTCCCTTCGAGTCCGACGATTCCTGGCGATGCGGTTATTTGGAAGTCATGTGAATCAAAGGAGACACGGGACCACGTTCTCTGATTGCTAGTAGCTCAGATACCGCTTGGGAAGCTGTGCATTTTTGGAAGTCGATCATCGGTCTCAGACAACCGTGTTAGATCTTTGGCCTTTTCCAAGGCGACTTCACGCTCCGCCATCCGCTTACGCTGCGACGTATACTATTCGTTAAGCTCATGTCCCGGTCGCAGCGCTCTGAAGTGACCGATTTTTTGGAAGTTGGCTGAATCAAGGCCACATGTCACACACTCTGAACAGTGATCTCACAGCTATCGCTGTTGTGACCTGCTTTTTTGGAAGTCGATAGATGTAAAGGACACAATCGGTCAATGTCTAAATGCCAGACTGACGTTGTGGACGTTGGCCTTCTTTCAAATCCACTTCATTGGTCTTCTGATAGTAATGCGATTTCACTCGTTCAACATATTGGCCTGCCCCGCCGCAGGTTGTCTGTATATGCAGAAGGTTGCGGTGGTTGGTCTTCCGCGAGCCAACAAGGTGCATGGCCGTTATGTATGGCATTCCTCAACCCCACTTAATCACAAGCCCTTGGCGTCACCACTGCGCTTTTGTGAGCACGTCTTGCCACCATTGTGTTGCTTTTTGGAAGTTTGGTGAATTAGAGGGCATCTTTGTTGGACTTTTTTCGGCCAACTTTGAGAACGTTGAGTTACTTCGAAGTCCTCAAAGATCTGGCAGTTTGAGAACCACATATTCTTAACGAGTGTTAATTTACATATGGGGTAAAGGCAAAATATGCTGCAAGCATTTGGAATGACAGCAGCAATAAATTTTGTTCTCACTTGCTGACCCCGAAGAAGCCAGTTTCACAGTGTCGGACTCGCAGTTGGCACCTCCAAGCGCACCCATCTCTCCACAAATT
>KQ965789.1:116453-133181 GCA_001574975.1 Gonapodya prolifera JEL478
AAGCGCACCCATCTCTCCACAAATTTTGTTCTCACTTGCTGACCCCGAAGAAGCCAGTTTCACAGTGTCGGACTCGCAGTTGGCACCTCCAAGCGGACCCATCTCTCCACCAGATGGACCCGCTTCTCCGAGACCGAACCAATCTCTTCGATGGTGATAAGACGGGTGTCTCGTCATTTCCCACGAAATGAGACACGCAATATCAATTGGAAATCATTATCATAGTGAAGTGTTGTAGCATTGAAAGATTCGATATTTGGCTTTTACATTTTTCTCAATCATTTTTCCGTTTAGCATTTTTCTCAATCATTCGGCCGTTTAGTTTCATTATTGTAGAACCTCTCTAAGATCACCAACAAGAACAAAGCATTCAAGAGTCACTACTTATTGAACTCGAACAACTTTCCGACTCACAGTGTGTGCGACTGCTACTTGAACGAGAACTTCGAGGCATTGAGTCTGTCCTATCATCTCTCGAAGATGCAAAGCGGGAGCGTGACTGGTCACGGCGCCTCAAGAAGTGACGCTCCCTCTCTGTGCTCCAAGACCTGCCTCGACTTTCATCGCGCCCCATGAAAGCCGCCCAGGGATCCTTTCGTCTTCGCTCCACAATATCCTCCACGGAGGCTGGGCTGTCCACACCGTAGAGGTCTTGCCATGTCTTCAGCACTCGAACTGCCTTTTGCTCTCTCTCTGGTGTATCTGCTTTGACACTGAGGACAGTGTCCCTTACAAGATCTGCCGCTTCTGAAATATCTTTTTCGTTCCAATACCTCATAAGTCTGCGCGAGGGGCTTTGTCGACCAGGAAACGATGACGCCTCTGATTGAACACGAGATACCAAAGAATACATCAAGCCTTCAGCGTACATGCAATAAATAGCATGAGGCCATTCTGATTGGATTCTTCGCAACTCTCTCACATAGCCCTCATCAAATTTGTCAGCAGCACGTCTTGTGCGACAGTACCATTTCGCAGCTTCCAGGCATTCTTCAGGGGTAACGCGCTCACGAAGCACATTCTGCATCAAATCCTTGAATTCTCCTGGGTCAGGAATCATTTCCAAAGCAGCCGAAAGATCACGAAGAGACAGTGATAATCCGCACCGTGCAGCACCATCAAGGACGAGTCGAATTCGGTGATTGGTGATGTTGGTCGTGTAACAATAACGGTAGGCTTCACGGGGGCTCAATTGGTGCCGCGACTTCGAAGCACAGATTAGGTCCAACAAACGCCACTTCCTGTTTCGTAAGGAGACTTGCTTTTTTTTGAGGTGCGAGAATGTCTTGCTCTACGAGACGTTCTTTGTTATACTGATTTATTGCCTGGTGACGGCGTGCCGATTAGACCTGCATGAGGATCACGGCAAGAAAGCTTCATAATTGTTCGATAGGCGATGAATATTTTCAAAATTTTTAAAAGAAGGGGGTTGGAGGGAAGCATGGGACTCCAGACATGGAAAGTGAGTATGTCCCTGATGTCAACCATTGACCACAGTTGCACTTGTACAATAGCATAATGACTTGATTTGCGAGATTCGCAGGCTACGACGACTTTCGCGTCCGTGCCGGCTCCTCGTACCCACTGCGCGCTGGTGGAATGCAACTCTTTGAGTCGGCGAAGTGCAACCCTTGCGAAACAAA
This sequence comes from Gonapodya prolifera JEL478, assembly GCA_001574975.1. Lineage (NCBI taxonomy): Eukaryota > Fungi > Monoblepharomycota > Monoblepharidomycetes > Monoblepharidales > Gonapodyaceae > Gonapodya > Gonapodya prolifera. The sequence goes on from KQ965789.1 coordinate 118,097, forward strand.
CTCTGAGCATCGATCACCGTCGGATGCCTTGAATGTCTCCCGATTTCCAATCTCCCCACTCTCACAACACACTCCTTCCCTTTCTCGATGGCATCTCCTTCAGCGCCACGTCTGTTCTCCTCGGGGACGTCGGCGATCCGCTCTCATGGTGGGGCGGTCCCGATTTGGAGTCTTCGGTAGACACTCCCTACTCGGCCAACACATCGCTTGATGCCCCGGTGGAGGATGAGGCGTCGTGGGATGACTGGCTGCCGCCTCTGCCGATGAGTGACGGTCAACAGGCTGAAGCAGATATGGACCAACCCATCGAGGACACATCTGAAGTTCAAGCCGGTGCCCCGCCACGAAAGAAACGGCGCAAAAACCACGCACATCGTGAGCAGAAATTTTGACTTCTGCCATTTTGCCTCGTAGTACTGAAACCTCCACATCACTCTCCTCGATTGACACTCGGTACTCCCAGCCCCTCCCACACTCACACCCCTCCCACCTCGCCTACCCACCCTCGCACCACACCCCCTCCTAATCTCCCTGCCGCGCCCCCACGCTCGCCCATCACCTCTCCTCGAACACCTCGCCCACCGCTCCCTCGTCACCGGCCCCAAAGCGGACGCAATTTCAATCGTCGCATCCTCCCGCGCACGTAAACGATCCGCGTCGCTCCGCCCCCTAGTTGCGCAGCTCATGTCGCTGGACGTTGTCCAAGCGCTGGAGTCGAGGATGAGTGGGCGGGAAGGGGGCCAGGGTGTGGAGTTAGGTTACACGAGGCACCAGAGTTTTGCGAAACGGGGTGGAGAGGCGGGCGAAGGTCCTGCAGCGACGGAAAGTGCTTCGTCGGATGAGGCAATGGACGAGGATTCGACCACAAGAGACGCTACGTACTTCCACCTGCGCACATCCCGCGCACTCCTCCTTTCCTCTCTCCGCCGTTCCATCAGGGCGTCCTCCAGATCTGGTGTTCCCCGCTCCATACGAGGTGGGCGACGTAGAGGGAAGGACAAGGGAAGGGTTAAGAGCGAGGAAGTGGAGAAGATGGTGAGAAGGACGGTGTGGTTGGAGGGGGTTGGTGAGGACGATTAGGGGCGGTCAGATATGGTGCAGGTCCGGGGTTGTGGGAATCGAGTTGGTACTGCATGCGTATATGGAAACAGTAGTGTAGTTCAAAAAAATGTAACGTCTACCATTGTCGTACCAAGCCCTGGACGTCCCCCAACTTCATCCTATTTACACAAATCACCCGAGTCCGCACCACCCCTTCTCCCTCATCCAACCCCCGACCCAAATCACCTCGCCACACCCTTCACTTTCCCCTTCGCCTTCCCCCTCGCCGCACCCGTCACTCCCTGCGCTCCACCACCACCACCCGTCGTGTGCGCACCTCCTGTCTGAGCGTGCGCGTGCGGTGCGGGAGCGAGGGGCGCATCTCGGTTGGATATGTCGACGAGGCCGGCGAGGCGGATGTTGAAGTGGCGTTCTGAGGTTGATGGGAAGTGTGAGTGGGCTAGCAAGGGCGGGCGGGAACGGAAGCGGGAGGAAAGACTGCCGCAACTCACCTAAAACAACCTGCACGTCCTGCGCCTCAATCGCGTCCGCGCCGCGGTGCTTGGCAAGGCGAGCGGCGAGCGTGGATGTGGTGGAGAGGAAGGATTCGGAGAGGGCGAGGAGGACCTTAGTTGTGGGGTGGAGGTGTGAGGTTGGTGTTGGTGTTTCGATAGTTGTTAGTTCCTCTCATTTCATTCGCNCCCCGCCTTCCACCAAACCCAAAACCCACCTCATCCACACCCTCACCCAACTCCCCGCCGCCCTCCACACCCTCTACAAGCGCGTTTAATCTCGTCTTCCCCGCGGCTTCCGCCTCCTCCATCACTGGCGGGCCATCGCTTGTCACCACGGGCGGCGGTACGGGCACGAACGGTGTATGTCTCCCCGCCATGTGTCCATGCAGGGGGAGGTCGGACCCCGTGAAAGAGGGTACGAGGAGTTGGCCGGGTGGATGTGAGGCGCGGGATGGTGTGCGGTGAGGTTGAGGGAATACAGGCAGCGGAGCACCGGGCTTTTGGGAGGATGGAGGACGGGCGGCGGTTGCGGGGATGTTAGACTGGGAGGGTGTTGCTCGACCGGTCGAAGAAGGCGTTGTAGGGCCACCGCCGGCGGGAGGTGACATTGCCTGCCCCTGTCCGAGCGTGGTTGATCCCCGCGGCGACGACGTGGCCGCGATACCCGTGCCCATGATAGCGGATGGCGTTTGCCCCGCGATGCTGCTGCGTGGTGTTCCCGGGAGCGACGCAGTTGCAGCGGGCGACGAGGCGGAGTAGACGGACGGGATCGAGGGTGGAGATGCGGCCGAGGTGAGGAAAGCCGATTGCGGGTTATTGTTAGCGACGGGATACTGTGCCGTCGACTGGGCGAGCGCGGCGGCGACAGCGGCTTGTTGTGCTTGTTGGACCAGATGCTGCTGCTGCTGCTGCTGTTGCTGTGCTTGCTGTTGGGCGAGAAGCGACGACCTGGCGTGGGTCCACATACTGGTGAACTGCGTCTTGAGGAGCGCGACCTGGGCCTGCTTCGCGAGGTCGTTTGGGCTCGCCCGGGCCTCCATGATGGCACGCTGGTAGTCCTGGTACGCCGAGTTCAGGACGGGGTTCGAGTGGATCATTTGGAGCATTTGCGTTTGGGCCGATTGGGTCTGGGCCGCTTGGGAAGATTGGAATTGTAGCGAGGACTGTTGTTGGAGCGAGGACTGCTGCTGCGACGCGAGCTGAACGAGCCCGATTTGCTGAGCGGCGGCCTTTGCGTTTGCGTTGCGGTTGGCGATGAGGGATTGGATCTGGGACGTGTACGAGTTGGCGAGTTGTTGGCTTCTGGTGAGTTGCGATCCACCGGGCTGCTGTTGATTTGCATTCGCTTGAAGTGACTGAGGGGTGGGTGAGGGGGGAGAAGGCGGATTCAAGAGCTGAGACTAAAGTTTTTCACATTTGGAGCAACTTACGGCAAGAAGACCTGCCAGCTGCGGATTCTGCTGCTGCAGACTTTGGTTGGACTGCGACTGCATTTGTGCTTGTGCCATTGCGCGGATTTGAGCCTGGGCACCTGTTGTGCGGGATGTTGGACGCGAAGGTTTGAGTTTCGACTTCGGGCGCCGGCGCCGGCATCGGCTCCAGTAAAAAACAAAGCAGAGATCGTCGCATATGTCCCGTACGTGTTGCGGGTTCAAATCCGTTTATCCGTGGTTTGGAGAGGGGCTGGGTCGAGAGTTGTACTTCTCCCCAGCAAGGGCTCGTTCCATTCATGCCATCCACATACCCTTCCCTCCTCACATGCGCTTCGTCAGTCCACTCCTTCCTGCATCGTCCACCCCCTCCCTCCCCCCCGCCACTGCCCACATACCCGGGTTGAGTCTGGCCAACTGCTCAAGTGACCACGACACCTGCGTCTGCTGCTGCGCCTGCGTCTGTCCCATCTGCATACCTGCCGCAGTCGTCACCACGGGCGGAAGGCCAAGTCCGAAGTCGCCCATTGCGGGGGGGAATCGAGGGGTGCGGTTGGGTTAGTTCTGCCGGGTAGGAGTTCTGCCGGTCTCCTTGTTCCGCACTCTGCCCAGACGTGTTTCAAAGATGGCACCAGTCCGCGTCGGTGGGTGGCTCTGCTTACATTCAGTAGACATCGTTCCCATCGTCTTCCGTTTCCCCTCTCTCCGATCGCGGTCCGGTCCGCCACCGCGTCACAAAAGTCGCCCACCTCACTGCCAACAACGCTGAGGATGCAGAGAAGCTGCTCGCCAATCTGCAGGAGGTCATCCCAAAGGTCCTTGCCGAGGAAGGTTGTCTTGTGAGTGTTCCGATGCTGCAATTCGGCATCATTTTGCTTCCGAGTCGGATAGATGATCACGGACCGAACCTCGAACCGCACAGGAGTACCAGCTCACCCGCGACCTCTCCTCTCCTACTCACTTTGTCTTTATCGAGACCTGGGAGTCCGCGGCCCATCTCGCGGCCCACGCTGCGGCACCCCATATGACCGAGTCGGGCAAGCAGAGGCAAGGATGGATCAAAGAGCGGGCTGTTCATAGGTTGGAGGTGCTGGGTGGGAAGTAGAATGGCGATGCGATGAACTTGTACGTTCCAGAGTCTGCTAGACTTGTTATAGCTAGTTTGACAATCGTAAAGGATCATATTAGATCGCAAAGGAATTCGAAAGTGTCTAAACACATGCCGGGAGAAGAGACTTCTTATTTGGGTACGTCAGTACTCTAGAGTCAATCGTTAATGAGCTAAAACCTCCGGTTTATATATCACAATGAGGGTCAGAAAGCGTCCACTATTTCACAAACTTGGTCCCCTCCCACCCATCGCACCCATCAAATACGCCTTCTTCAGCATATCACGAACACCAAAATCGAAGAGCAGGTCCTCTGATCCACCACCTAGGATGGGTTGTGTCGTCACCCAACATAGATTGCGGCCGACAACGCAAACACGTACCGATGGAGTTGAGACGAACAAATCTGTACAGAGCTTCGACTTTGCCGCCCTGTCCTCCACGTGTGTACCTGGTCGCCGCAAACGATCAGTTCCTTCAAATTGCTCTTCGGCACGATCGTGATGTGCGCCTAGGTATAACTGAGAACTCACGACAAGCCACCAAAGATCTGCGACGCCTCCCTCGCCGCGTGCTCGAACGTAAGTGTGGCCTGGGACTTCGCGATCGCAATGAGTCCGCCTATTCGTTCGTTCACTGTTGGGTCGAGTCGACAGATATAAAATGTCTCTCGTAACATCATTGGGGGAACTTATTGAAGAACACCGCACTCACATTTATCTTCGTCCTCGAACATCTTGAACTGATACGCGAGCTGCTCGAGCCAAGCCTGCGAGGATTCGATGTTGCGCGCCACTTGTGACGAAAGGGTTGAGCGATGCGCCGGGCGACACCTGCAACGACTGTGAGAGCTTACTGTTTGCAAACTTGTGTCGAAGAACAGGATGCTCGATGAGGAACTTGCCAAACGTTTTGCGTTTGTGAGCGCTGGAAAGTGCCGTTAGCTTCTAATTAAGCAAGACACGGGCGTTGAAGCAAAACATACTAGTTTATGGCTTAGAGGGATTTTATCAGAAGGATTGCCAGGAAAGGACCACTGCAACACTAATCACCAACCTTCAGTGTAGCATATCCGTGCTGCAGTCACGCATCCGGCGATCATTCCCAGCCGCTCGTAGTTGACTGGAAACGAAAGGTAGACCAATGAATGTCTGGGTGGGACCACACGAACACGGAACTCGACTTACAGCTGCAGAAAAGGAGGTGTAAGCATCCAGAAGGCAAAAGCGCCAGATAGAACGTACGCACTTGTGCATCATGGTCTGTCCAAGTGAGGGCAGAATCAGGACGGGTACCACCGTCAACGCACTGTATTGTTGACTGTGGTGATCCTTCACTCACTCTGAATCCTTTATTCACTTCGCCAAGCAGGTTCTCTACAGGAACTCGCACGTTTTCAAACAAGACGAATGCGACACCGCTGGTCCAAGATCCTGCAGTAGCGGCACATCAGTTCGCCGTGGCAAGTCTTGAGCTAAGTGACGCCTACCTTGAAGTTTCATGGGTGTCGTGGTCACACCCCCGAACTTGCGCTCGATGAGGAGCATGGAGATCCCGGCGCCACCTTTTCCGCCTGACGATGTAAACAAAAACTTGTGAGTGCAGGTCAATTGCCAGAAGAAGATGCTACAAGATCTCACCAGTTCGTACCGCGGTGGTAAAGTACTCTGCGCGAACACCGTTTGTGATCCATTTCTTGGTGTGAAGACGAATGGTAGTGTAAGGAACGGAAAAAAAGATCAATCTTTGGTGTTTGCACTCACCTTCATTCCGTTCACTATAAAGTACTTCCCGTCATCCGAAAGCTCCGCGGTCGTTTCAAGGTTTTGCGTGTCGCTTCCGCCAGAGGGCTCTGAAATGAACCGAAACCAGTGAAGTCCTTTCCCCCAAAAAAACGAGCGTCCAAGTACAGTGTGCACCAACCAGTCACGGCAAGACAGCACTGGGCATTCCCGGAGCAGATATCGTATATGACTCGGCGTGCGACTTCCTGTGACATCGCATGGAATTTCATGAAGTGCATTAGACGGAGAAGTCCGGGTGGATCCCAAATCCGAAGTCTCACGGGTCGAGCGTGGTGCAATATGGGCGACATAGCGATCATGATGACACCCATGCCTGAGGGAATGACTCCACGGATACTGAGCTCTGTCGTGAGCAGCCGCCAGCAGCAACGATGAGAACTCACACCTCGGAGGGGAAAAAACACATCGCCATCGACCACTCACCGTACTTCATAACCAACTTATGGAAAATATCGATCTCCTCGTCTTTGAGTCCCGCTACCCGGGGGAAATCTTTCGGAAGCCACTTGTAAATTGCCGGCGCAAACTCGAAAGCGAGTATTCCCAGCTGGCCGACGCGTGTGTAGTGCGACGCCGGGGACCCCTCCACTTCGTCCCACGTCGCTGCCTCAGGCTCGACTTCGTCTGCAAAGGCGCGAAGTGCGCGCGCGAGGCGAAAATGAGACGCGTTGTAGTAGGGTGAGTAGTAGTCTTGCATCCACATCGGGTCGGCAATGGGGACCATGGTGCCCATAAAGCTGGCGTGGAAATATGGGAATGAATGACGTTGGCTCGTTTCAAGCCCACAGGAGAAAAGCAGCACAAACGCAAACTCACTCGAGCTTGTTTCCGGCCTTGTCCACGCCCCTGTGCAGCTTCGTTACCTTACTTGGTTCAAAAATGATCGGCTGAGGTGTTTCCGGAGCGGAAACAAGGCCTAATGCAGATGCGAGTGTTCCTACGAGCAGCTTGGCGCCATAAGAGCGAAGTATTTTAGGGTCTTGGTGGAACTTGTCGAAAAGAGCGGTGGCGCTGGGGCATCGGAGGATTGTTTTGTGTCATACAAAACTTCATGCAAGGATGGTCAACGAGTACAATGACTCACTCGGTCCCAGCAACTTTGAGTAAAATCCGCTTGCCACCAGCTGAACGATACAAGCGATGAGAGATCATCGTGCAGTGTAAGCGCAAGCGGAATTCATCTCATAGACCTTCGGCCTGTGATTATGATCCTCGGTGCTCCGGGAATCGGAGATTCTTCCTCCGACGCAAAAGACAACTGGAAACCCACGATGCGCGTCTGCGAACTTGGAAACGTCGTAGACTTTCCTGTGGACGATGATCCACGCGTCGCCTTCTGCGTTGTGAGCGGCAACCTCGTCGACGACATCGGAAGAGTGTGTTGAGCGAATGAGACACAAGCAATCGATCAGCATCGGCAGCGATAGACACCAACCTCCGATTTCGTGAAGACTTGCATTTTCTGTGCCAGTTCGTGCTGCGACTCCGTGAACGCTCAAGAGTGCGATGATTCCGGCGGATAAATTATCGGATATCTCGGGCTTCAAGATATGAAAGATATGTATCCCGACCACCCTGCCTATTGGGGCACCTGGACTGCTTGATGAGTCTTCGGCGGTGGTCTCCACCCGGGTGTCAACGCTTGCGAGCAAATACGAGCATTTCTGAGATAAACGCGAATATAATAGAAACAAGGTGAAAGTTTAATGCAAAGACTTGGGAAATGATAATTGCAGAGACATGTACCAACTCTGAGGACCACGCACCGGCGCATAGGCAAATGTAACAACGACCGTATCTTACACTTCAACAGGAAACCCTCTCCCTTTTCCACTGCATCTATCCTCCTCCATCTTCCGCATGTCCGTCAGCTTGCAGTGAACGGGGCACATGTCCGAGGTGCCGTCTGGAGCGTGCAGCGTGGGAGCTCACATCCACAGACAACACATTTCGAATCACAGAGAAGACAGTGCAGTTTCTATACAACCATGAAGGATGCTTCAAGATTCATTCCAAGCTCTCAAGACATCTACCACGCTCTACTTTCGCCTCTTCGCCACTCTCATCGCCTTTCCCACTTAGCGTAGTCCGGGTCTCCTCCACGTTCAAGTAAAAGCTATACTGTCACACTCATTCCGCTCTCCACAGCGGCTAACAGGGTAAGAAATCGAATATTTTCCTGTCTCCGCTTCCATCCCGTCCACGCCGTCATGCGTAAAGTCGGTTGGTGACAGGTGATCTGTGCGTGTCTTTACATCGTACATTTTTGCCAACAAAACTTCTGCCACTGATAAATCGCTTGGGCATAAACGCGGGAGGAGATTGCGGAAACGGAGATTGCGACCAGCGGACGCCTTCGCCCTGCGTACTTCTCATTCACCTCAGCGTTCGCCTCAATCAAACCCTCCCTCTAACCTTACATCCTGCTGGCTCGCGGTGGGTTTTGATAAGGACGCTATTGCCGTCGCGCCTTTTTCTCTACTTGCTCGTGCGGGTCCCTAGTGTGCGATTGCGACAAATGGGTCGGTGGCCAAGTGGGGAGAGTGAACGCGATGCCCGGCCGCCTTCGCTGACAGAGTTTGACCCCCTCGTCCTTTCGTCCCCAACGACACCCGCATTCGCGCTGCTACCCGTTATCTCCCCGCGTCCTTCCGGTCGATGTGGTTGAGGCGGTCCGCATCCTCGTTCATCGCCCAAGCCAACCACCCAACACCCGCGGGACGTCAGGACGAGGCCATCTCTGCCACTCTTGTGCGCATATCAAGCCGTCGTGACCGAACAGTCACCGGACTAAAGTGCGCGGGATGTGGAGGCCGGCGTTCAAGTGGACAAACAATCTCGCGAAGCATGCAAAGGCCCACGAAGAGGGGGGATATGGGCTTGTGGTGTTGAGGGGTGCGCAAAGAAATGTAGTATTTGTTCGGAGAGAAGCGTTAAAATTCGAGTGGGTGATCAAGAGGGCTTTACTTTCAGACCCCTACATGAGTGTCCAATACGTTGCAGTATGGAGATGAAGGTGACTTTACAACGATGTTCGCGTCCTCTGCAGCTGCAAACACTCGCCGAACAAAAATGATCCGGTCTTGCAGATGCCAAGGCGTGACCATACTTCAAGAATCAAGTATATGGGTCACAGTATTGTCGGATAAAAAATGAAGATTATCCACCATTTTGGCACACCGACACGGATGCACTTTCTGGTCCTCACTCATGCAGAGTCGCAATGACCAAAAGACTATCGTTTTCTAACTCTTGGCGCAATCCGCAGAACGAGAACTCCTTTCCTGAATCTGCCCACGCCACAAGCACAAATGACGTCAGAGGCGGCAGCGGCGTTTTCAAGACTACCACCATGAGCACCGACGCCAGAAGAAAAAAAATGTCACTGCCACTTGGATCGACGTTATTCATTTTTTTCACGGGTTCTAGGTTGCATGGGAATGGCTCGACACAGTCCTCCGAACTATCAAGTCGTCCACATGGCCTGGCTTCAATGACGTCGTGCAATCACCCACATATGAAGCAAAACAGATCCCGGTGGGCGTAAAGCGTAGCCACTGTGGAACAAAAAGCTCACAAGTAAAGGGCGAACATCAACTTTGCAGCAGTGATAGATAAGAGATTCGTCTATCTAGTTCCTTTTCAAAACAAATGGCAGCTCGATCTGGTTCCAAACACTTTTTTTCTCATCAAGAGTCAATGTCTATTAGGGTTTCTGCGACCAGCCCGTTGATCTAGCCAGTGTCGTGGGGGTAAAGTTGAACGTGTGTGGACTGCCCACAACATCACGTACGCCTCCCAAAATAAATAAAAAATCATCTATCCTGGTGAAGAAAACCATATTGCCTGCTGCTATACAGTGAGTTATGGGACGGAGGAGGAGACGAAGGGAAGGCGTAAGAAATCTGCCCAAAGACTTTCTGGTTCCAATGGGGCTACGAGGGGACACCTGATAAACTGAAAAATAAACATTAGGTAGACGATAGGAGGGGGTTCTGGGGTGATAAGTCGGTGCTGTTCTAGGGGCGGCCAGTACTCGCAAGAGTCCACGTAACAAAAACAACTGTGACTCTGCACAACCAGTCTTGGGAATATCAATACTTCCGACGAGTTCTGCAGGAACTAGTGTCCTACACTTTCATCAGAGAAAACAAGAGCGGGTTTGACGTGACGGTAGATGCGTGTGTTGACGTCACCAATCCCGGAAGTATTTCATAGAGTGTGAGCAACAAAGAGACAAAAGCTACCAAAAGCGCCCACTCTGCACACGCTTACAGCTTTCTCTTTCTCGTTTGCGTTGCGTGAATGGCTGCCGTCTTGCTTTGTTTCGTTGGCTTGTCGCTGCTTGTCCCAACAAGATTTGCTTCTCCACGAGACAAAGGCCTCTGCAAAGAAGTCGAATCCACAAATGCCCAAGGGAATTCGTTCTCCGTTGGAAGAAAAGCTGCTGCTCTCTACGCCGTGGCAGGGCGCCCCGCCGGAAACATTTCAGACGCTCTCGAAGTGTGACGAGCCGCACCCCTTTCTCATCATAGCGCGCGACATTGTAGAAATCACAGCTCGGCAGGATCCACACTGCACTCTAGCCACCGTGGTCTCTGAGCTGACACCCGGCGCTCCGCTTCCCGCGCCGGCTGTAACGCCGGTGGGAAAGCCGATCATCATCACTCCCAACATTGCGTTTCTCCATTTCGGGACGGTGAACGACATCACTCAGGCGCTCGTGAGAGTTGTGAGGAGATTGCCGATGACACGGCGTGTAGTAAGTTTTCGTCATTCTTGCTGTTCTACGAAAGACGTGAGAATGGTAAACTTCAATTACCTCTTGGAAAGGCGTCAAGTTCCAACCCACCCGTTCCTGCATTCGAGACTTACGTGTGCACGGGCGCAAACAGATACCAAGTGTTTCAACTTCACTACTTCAGCATACCATGTGCGATGCCGTGCTTGCTTTCTCGTCGCACACGTGTATTCTTGTAGCATTTCTTCCTTTGTACGATTTGAAACATGATTACTTCTTTCTGCGCTCTTTCAACCCAAAGTCGAGTCCATTGACGAAGATGGCTAGGGAGGAGGTGAGGTGCCGATACTCTCCCGACGAAGTCGAAGTTCACGCGAGAGAAGTCGAGCGGAAGTTCCAGTAGATATTATATCCTCAAGTCAAGTAGTTCACTCTGTTCTGACTCTGAATCGCCCACTCCCTCTGTCTACGCACCCCTCACCTCACTCATTCTTCAACTTTGGCGCCCTCCCCCCAACCAATCCAAAGGTCCTCATCCCCACATACTGCGCGATGCGCAGGGGAAGGAACCACTTGAAGACCCAAAACAGCCACGTATTCTTACCGCTCCACACCTCGTACTTCTCCCCTCCCAACACCTTGCCCACCACATCCTCCGCGAACACACTCGTCGGAGTCGCCCCGATCTGGCTCGATTTGGACCGCAGGATCATGAACTCCTCCCAGGGCTTGAAGAAGCTGCCGGCGGGGACGCGGAAGTGGGACAGGGCGGTGGAGGAGATGTTGGATGTGATGGCGCCTGGTTTGACGCAGACGACGCGGATGTTGAAGGGTGTGAGTTCCATGCGGAGGCCGTCAGTGAGGGCGTGGAGGGCCGATTTGGAGGATGCTTTAGACACGTCGGGTCGATAGGTTGGACATTCATGGATTTGGTAAGAGGGCCCAGGTGCAGGGGGATATGAAGGCAGTTGCGCATAATAGTGACAGTTGGGAGACGGAGTTGTGGTGGGTGATGAGATGGTTGTGTGTGGACGTAAGCAACCCAAATCTGAATGTTTGATTCGACGCCCACAAACTCACCGTACAGCACGGCCCACGGCATGGCAACCTCACCCACGACACTGCCCACGTTCACAATCGTGCCTTTACGCCGTTTGATCATGTGGGGTGCTACGGCCTGGCGTCGCGGCGGCGGGCGCATGTTCCATCGGCAGGAGAAGGAGTGTCGTCCAACAAGGTTTGTAGTACCAGCACAGTCACAACACGCCAAAGCCAGCGCAAAAAAAGTATGTCAACATGCGCCGCTCGTCAGCTTCTACAGCTGCTCTACCTCCCCCGCCGCGAGTTGACGCACCTGACACACCCTCAACGCACCAAACACGTTGGCGTCAAACATGCCCTTGGCCTCATCGATATCGGTATCCAACACTGCGCCGACGAAGTTTATTCCGGCGTTGTTTACCTATATTCAGCCCGAATGAAGCCAAGTCAACTGTTTGCCTTCCCCGGGCAATATTGCCGTTCCCTCCACCCCGAAACGCGGCCCACCCACCAAGATATCCACCCTACCGACCTCCCCCAGAACTTCCTCCACGGCGCGCTTGACACTCGCGCCGTCCGTGACGTCCATCTGGACCTTCTTGACTCCATCCACCACGTCGCCGATCTTGGTTATATCCCTCGCGGCAGCGTACACGACGTGCCCGCGGCGGCCGAAGGCCGTGCACAGGCTGTGTCCAATCCCGCCTGCATGGACGGGGCCGTGGAGTCCGCGGGGGTTGGGAAAGGGAGAAAAGGGAAAGGGACAGGAGCAGGACAGCACCCACCAGCGCTGCATCCTGTCACGAGCACGACCAATCGGTCCGAGTCTGGCAGCGTGGGCATGGTGAGAGGGAAATCGACGCTTGGATGGCGTGGAGTGGTGGGCGGGGGGAGGGCGGTGGACTGCTTCGGGTTTTGCGTGGTGACCGTGGTCGCCTCACGGGGCGGCTTCGGCAAAACTATTTGGTGGAGGAAAATGCCGGCATATGTCTGCAGGTGGCAGCTGCACGCGGGGGCTTGAATTGGAATTAAGTTTGTATATCAAATTTGATTATGCACCTGTATCTTGGCAATACACCTGAGAGAACTACCGTCAAGATCTAAACTTTACAACCCAGGCCCTCCTTTATGGCCAATCCAGTTAGTCATCTGCGAGATGTGCCTAGAATGTTTGCTCTTCCAGACGCGTTTAAGGTCACAAGCCGACTACCACAAAGGCCGGGAGCAGGAGCACCTCCAGGTTGGCCCCCTCCGCGTACATGATATCCTTGAGTACTGTCCTGGTCTTCCCAAAGTTGAGCCACGCCATCGACCACGGACAGGCTCAGCGCGGGCACGAGAGAGCTAAAGTTGCCCGACGTGAGCTTCTGGGCCTGGGAGCACGAGTTACCTGCGAGCAAGACGGCGACGGCCCTGCTGAGCTCCCTGAGGCGCTCTGCATTGTAAGCGTCCACGCGCTTTTTCCTCTGTAGTGAAGCGTCGCTTCGGGCGCGGGGTGGTTCGAATCGAAGGAGGCTCTTTGGGTCTGTTCCCTTGGCTTTCTTACACTCATTTTCAGTTCCCGCTTCGGACTCTGCAGTGCCAAAAGATTACCTTTCGACACCATGATGTGTCTTCAAGGGACTTGGTGACGAGTAACCCGAAAGGAAAACCCTTCAAGCTCGCCGTTTTACTGCCATTTGCTTTGTGCTACTGACATTGTTGAGCCCTGGCATGGGTTGTATTCGAAAATTTGTTTTGTTGATTTACATCATCCCTTTGGGTCATTTGCATGACGTCCTCACATCATACATTGCGCCAACAAGCCACATGGACAAAAACGGTGCAATTTCTGCTGTCAAACCACCTGTGCTCGGAAATTAAAGGTGGATTATTGTCTTTGCAGAGGCTCGCGGTGGTCGGTGAGCTCAGCCAGTGATTTAAGTGCAGAGGGAGTGGTGAAGGAAGTGCGAAAGTGTTGAATGGCGGGCTTTTCTTTTCTCTTTGCGTGGTGTGGCAGGTGATATGGTCAAGATACCGCGCAACTTCGACCTCGATGAAGTCATGTGAGATCATCTCAATTCCCAACACCCAGTTGTCCCTCAATACCCCGCTGCAACGAGGCATCGTCATCCCTCCAATACAGATAAGACCTCACCTGACTCTGTCACACAAATGCGTTTTCTCGCACAATTACACGAGTAAACTACCCGGGAGAGAAGTAGCCGGGTGCAAACCATTCATGTCAAAAGATTACAGAAGCTTGTTGAGAACGGTGCCAGAATTGAAATGTCTTTCAGCTCGCCGCGGCTCGTGAATAAAGCGGGTGACTCAAATGAAGCAAAACGAATTGAGAAGCTGGTGGTGTACGACAGACATTTTGTATTCTTTGCGTGGTGGGCCGATCTGGTGCTGAGTCGCCACCCGACTTCTGCGATTCGTGAAATAAAGTCCAAAAATCTAGTTGACGTTTACCAGCACGCTACAACAGGGCATCGCCGCTAACCCATATCATTCCGACCGATTCAAAGGTCTGCCTTCCCCTTGGCCCGCAAACACTTCTTCCCCAGTCGCCACACAACCCCCATTGCCGTAGTTGGCATATTCTTTGAGGCGCCATTGACGTGGATTTCATCGCGAGATATTGTCATACGTTCCGCACAATATTTTATCTTTACTTGGTTATGTTTTTTCTATTGGTTCACATCTCGTAGCGCCCGCCAGGACGCCGAGCTATTTAGAACTTGATGACGTGTTTTGCGGGGACTCAGAAAAGAGTGACCCAAAAGGAAAATATTTCGCACCAGTAGTTCTGATAGCTATTTGTTGGGCCTTGGCATGTGTTATAAGAGTTCCTCCATAGTTCAGAAAACGTCATGATCCTCTGAAAACTGCATGCGTCCTTACGGCACGACCCTATTCCACGTCCAGCATTTCAGACTCCCAAAAATTGACGTTGTATTCTTATCGACAGCCATCGTCGCTAATTATCAAACCTAAACGAGCCCTCCAATAAAGTAAATTCAATACATGACAAGATTCAATTAACGCTCGTTTCATTACACCAGCCTCGGTACTACCGTGGAGGGTTGTTCGGCGAAACGAGCAATCGCCGCCTCCCTCAGGCGAGACCACAGCGTTCCCCCACATCCGCCACACAGCCACCAACGAAATCTCCACCGCCTCTTCCGCTGGGGTTCTTAAACCCGTGCGACAATGCTGCCACACAACCGAATCTCAGTCACCACCAAGAATAAAGAACATCCACATGCCTTCGCAATCCACCGCCACCCAAAAGTTCAACGTCTGGGAGCAGGANAACTTCGGACTCCACACGGTCCACGGCGTCATTCGCGCATCCACAAACAACATCATCGAAACGTCTCCCAAGCTGGTTCGAAACCCGGACGTGAAGAGCTGGGTG
>KQ965789.1:135662-149565 GCA_001574975.1 Gonapodya prolifera JEL478
CAGATTGATGAGGACGACGATGAAACCCATCCCTGCCAAACCAGTTCCAACAGCGTTAAGCGTCAGCGTCGTGATCACAGTGGGATCCATCTCGAAGAAAATTGAATTCTCTGATGAGGGAGACCGGGATGCCGAAGTTATTAGGCGGAAGTTGTGCAGANCAGCGAAATTTCCTTCGCAACAACGCAAGGCAGCCGTGCTCTTGGCATCGTATCCGACAGCACGGATTTTATCGATATACCCGCATTTAATATTCTCGATATCCCCTACCCGATTATTGAACACGATGAGTAATGTATAATTCCCATTCATTGAATAGACTCATTACTGTCCATCCCTTGAATTCTGCCTCAAGGAATGTGCGAGCTCATTCAATTCCTCGTTATAATATACGAGTGATATTACTGGATGTGGAAATTTGCTGATGCGGCTTCATTTTCCAAGGCGTCCCAAAACCGCCACCCTGTCCCAGAGAAATCTCCGCCCCGCTTCCTGATTACCGCCAACTCTTTCCCCACGCACTTTCCTGCATCAGTCTCGCCGAATGTCTGTCGCCGCGCAGACCACGAGCTCGCGACGACGGACGCCATCGCCTGTGCATGTCCATGTTCAGCAGCAGGTGCTGGTGACATCGGACCAGGCGGATGCAGAGACGGGACACGTCCAAGTTGCGGTAGTTCTTCCCTCGATGGCTGCGTCAGGGATGCCCACAATGAACTTCGCGCCAGCAAAGCCTCCAGAATCGTCGCCCGGGTCGCCGACACTCGCGTCCTCTCTTCTCGCTATATTCATCCCTGACGCCATTAGAGTGCGCACACCATCCTCGATTATAAGGTCGGGGAGGTCTCCGTCTCCCATGCCGACGATGCTTCCTCCCGCTGCGATGTCTCCACCTATGGTCTCACCCCCGAACTCCCCCGTGACTGGGGCGAGACAGCGACCGGGACAGACCGAGCTGCCTCTGACGCAGCAGCTCGGAGCGGTTTTAGGACCAGGTGACCTTCCAACGCCCAGTCTGCCAACTCCATCGCAAGACATAATGGGACCTCTTCACCCGCCTCCACACACTCTCCCTCCCCCAACTTTGATGCCTTCACCTCTCCCAACACCTCCATTATCCGCAGCCCCCCTCACCCCCAACGCAAACGGCCATGCATCCCCTCCACCTCAGCACCCTCGCGTCAACCTCACTCTGCGTGACCACTCGGATGACACCCCAATTTCTCCAACTGTAGAAGCCCCGGATACCCTTGGAGGTACCTGGTGGCGTCTTGGGGCGGGTGCAGGCGGAAGTGATGTCCAGCTGACGAATGGGCAGACTTCTGCCTCCATACTATCACCACCTCGGGATACTCGACCTCCCACCAACCAGCAGTCCCCACCGGAGGGACCGAACGGTACAGCGCGATCACGCTCACCAAGCTGGTGGGGACTTGGAGCCCTTGCACTCGTCGGAGCCGCCACTACATCCGCGAGCCCGGCAAACCCGGCTAATGGATCTCCTCCCCAAGCCCCGACAACACCTGGAACGTCTTCCCCTCCCAACACACGTGGCCCCACCTGGCCCTCACTATCAGCACTTCTCACACCCTCCCTCCTCAACCCCAATCCTATGACAACCAGCCTTTCGCCGCCCGTCACTACGTTCAACCCCGCCCGCTCTTACCGCCGTCCGCCTTCTCCCTCTCCGGTCCGCCTTCCCACTCTCTCCGTGTCCTCTCTTGTCGCGTCGGAGGCCGCCAAGTCCAAGTTGGGAACTGCCTGGCGGGAACGGAGCAGAAGTCGGGGGAGAACTGGAGCACTTATAGGTGGAGCAGCGTTTGTTGTGGACAGAACTCTGGAGAGGGAGGGGAGAGGGGACACGGGTGGAGCTGAACGGGACAGGAATGATGATGGAGCCGGCGGGGCTGGTGCAGCAAGCGGAACGTGGTGGTTGTGAAGGTTAATGCAGGCGCCCCGTTTTGAAGCGAGCATTATTATGGCATTTGGAGATAATTGCATTGGCATGCAGCATTATGTGTTGGAGGCATATTGTGTAGTTGACGCGTATTGCACACTCGAAAATAGATAATTTTTGCAGAGTGGATGGGCTTTCCCCCACCCAAGAAAGTAGCGCACCATTTATTGGGATCAGAAATGTTTCTCTCTCCCGGGACTATGCACTCGGACCCAAAGTGGATGCTGCAACACGGGGTTGGTGCTGACAGGTCGAAATACAGAGTACAAGCATTTTCGGATGTCTAAGCACCAAAGCGGTGTGAAATAAGAGGACTCCTGTTGAAGGCGGCTTCCATTCGAAGTGACAAAAAGGGGCCAAAAAGTTAGATTATTGTATGCCCGTTGCTGGGTTTGAACCAGCGACCTCCTGCTTACTAGGCAGGCGCAACTACCACTGCGCTAAACGGGCCAACGTTATAAGATTGGGATCAAGTTGCACTTTCACAAAATTAACACCGTTCGGTTTTTGGTAAATTCTGAAGAGACAATTGTACGTGGCGGTTTGGACAAGCACACTACACAAAGAGCTCAGCCCGGCTGCTTTCCATCGTGTCTGCTTAACGACAATGTCGAACGTCGTAGCACGACCTAACTAGTGCTTTCGGTGACCTTTCAAACAGAGACATCAATGCAAAAGGGAGTGGAGCATGATTCGGAAAGGCGGCCAGAGGGGGTAGCAGACAGTAATAGAAATCACGTAGAGAATTAAATTGGACACTGCACTACCAGAGTTACGAGGTGGCTTCACTTATGCAGCATCGCCTGTTGACACCACACGATATCAGGACGCTCTGCGAGGAGGCAAACACCATGCATCCCAAACAGAGAACTCACTCGCGCAATCGCAGCCGCTCTGCAACGGCCCGTCGTCCGTCAGCTGTTACGGCTTGAACTCGTTCTGAGACTTTTGTACCCGTGTGCGTGCTATTCTTCGCGGAAAGACGGATGGACAACCACCTCTATCGCCAACTCTTCCAGACGAGCCGGCGGAGTCGAGTTTCTACATTTACCGAAACCAAAATATCTACAATATGTTATAGAGGCTATTCTTCAAAACTGAGACATCGTTGGCCCGTTTAGCGCAGTGGTAGTTGCGCCTGCCTAGTAAGCAGGAGGTCGCTGGTTCAAACCCAGCAACGGGCACAGTCGCCTCGACTTTTTTTGCACCTTTTGTCACTGCACCTTTTGTCACTGCAGCCTTCAACGGGACCGCTCATTTCACACCGTTTTGGTGCTCAGATCTCCACGTCAAACCATCCACTTTGGGTGGGAGTGCGTGGTTTCAACTACCGTTTCGTTTGTATTCGAGAGGCGGTGGTCATTTTCCCTTCATGTCGCGGTACCAACTTGCAAAGTGTATAGATTATGCACAAATAGGTGAACCGAATGCTATCTTACCGCCGTGCTGGTGAGACATCTCAGAGGGCAGGCACAAAGAGCAAGAGATTTTTGGAGTTTTGGTGTATTCACTCCAAAGGGCGATTAGCATACAGTATCGTAAAAGAATTAAAACGCGACCACAACAGGAATGTCGACAAAAATCAAATGCGTAAAACCCATTCATCACCCTCCTCTACCACCTCTCCACCTCCACTCCCACCAGCACTTCACACGCTTCCCGCGCACCCCGTGCGCTCATGGTGCCTAAACCGATCCTGTCTCGCGAACCCCGCCCCGCACTTTATGCACGTGTAGGGCTTCTCGCCCGTATGCTTCCTCGAATGTCGAGCGAGATCGTAGGGGCGGGTGAACACGGCGTCGCACCCATCGTGCGTGCAAGAGTATGTGGTCGAGGAGTGGGTCTTCATGTGGGTCACGAGGTTGTGTTTGCGGGAGAAGGTCCAGGGGCAGAGCTGCAGGTGGGGTAGGAAAGGTGAGGGGAAGGGTAAAGGAAAAGGGAGAGAAGGGTGGAGACTCACCGAGCACGCGAAAGGCCGGTCCGGCCCGCTCGGGGGAGGGACCTTGGCCTTGGCGCGGGGGGCGGTACGCACGGCGCCACCACCGGGAGAGGACGGAGCCACCGAACCGGCACGGGACAGAGTGAGGTTCGGAGACACGGAGCCGACAGAGGCCGAGACCGAGCCCGTGGACGCCGGGGATGGGGTGTCGAGGGACATCGTGTCGACAGTCGAGGGGTCGAAGTCGTACGATCCGACGGTGGCGGCGAGCTTGGCGAGGTCGGCTTCCAGGCCCAGGTCCGAGATGAGTTGGGCGACGAGGGCCGGGTCGTGTTGAGCGAGCTCCGCGAGCGCGGTGAAGGATGCGGTGGGGT
This sequence comes from Gonapodya prolifera JEL478, assembly GCA_001574975.1. Taxonomy (NCBI): domain Eukaryota; kingdom Fungi; phylum Monoblepharomycota; class Monoblepharidomycetes; order Monoblepharidales; family Gonapodyaceae; genus Gonapodya; species Gonapodya prolifera. The sequence continues at coordinate 139,933 of KQ965789.1, forward strand.
CGATGGTGTAGTTGGATGGGTCCGAGAAAGCCTCCCAGTGGGGGGCGGCCTCGCAGACCGAGGGGTGCGGAAGTGCGGGAGCTGCGTCGATGACGGTGGTCTCGGTGTCAAAGTCAAAGGGGACCGACGCGAGTTCCGCGAGGAGCTGCTCGACCGACTTGTCGGAGCAGGAGAAGAAAAGCGAGGGGTCGACGGTCGTCACGTCCTCGTAGTAGGAGGAGGGAGCGGGACCGGACGGGGCAGTGTGGCAGGTCGGGTCGTCGAAGGCGGCGAGGCCCGAGGTGTCAGGGAGAGAGAAGTCAGAGCCGAGTAAGAACGAGAAAAGTTCGGGGGTTTGGAGGGGGACTGTTTGATGCAAATGGGATGCATGAAAGTATGGTGGGAGTTTGTGATCACAGTGAAGAGAGCACATGAGAAGGAGAAAGCGACGCACCATTCAAGTCCACCTCCAAACTGTCGAGCTTTTCGACGGTTAAGTCAAGGAGGCGCATAGCCGGTCCGTCGCCGACCGAGCCGCCGAGGTTCGCAACCGAGCGAGTCGTCGCGGAATCCCAGCGGCATTCGTCGAGTACAGTGGAAGTGCCTGCAGCATCGCGCGGCGCGCAGAAGATTTCCAAAAGCTGATTGTGTGAGTCATTCTCGAACGAGAGAGAGGGGGGGGTTGTGTTTGCTGCGGCTTGAATCTGGTTCTAGGTGTGGTGAGCTCGGATGCGCGGGCAGTAGAGGCCGTGCAATATGTTGAAGGCCTCCGGTCCGCGGGACGCCAAGCTCGAACGGGGTGTTCTGCGTGGAGGGAAATGCCAGGGTGAGTGACAGCCATCCACGCTTACGAAACACGGCATCCGTCGCAATCGCGGCCCCGTCACGTCCAGAGAAAGATAATCACCTGGTAAAAGTCTTTCCTTCGTTAAGGAAAGTAAACGACTGGTCCGATGCTCAGGGGTGGAAAGTCTGGGCTTTTGAAGGAGGTCGGTGGCTGTGCACGTTGGCGAGTGTCCTGCGGCCGATTGAGCTCAGCCGGACCGAGAGACGTTTTCAAGCAAAAAGCAAATTGAGCAAAATAATCGTGGAGAAAAATTGAGCGCGATTTTATCGTGGATTCCACTGGGGCAGAGGCGTGTGATGCTGGGACTCGGGAATCATGAGAAAATGCATTTGAAGGACGATGGCAGGACATTGATTGAATGCATGGTCCAATTATTCCATTTGTGAGCTTCTGACGTCGAGTCTCGCCTTTATAATAACTATTCGACCTTTTCTTTCTTTCGTGTGGCGTCACAGACAAAAAGAGTATACCCGTCGCCATTTTCTTCCGGTGCTTGGAGCCTTGGCGGGAGACACCACGATAGTAGTGAGGTCAATTATTCATTGCAACATCAAGCTTGGCTCTTGCACTCACGGCTTTCCCTTGGCTCTGCCTTGCAACTCCACTCAACTGACCATCACAGCAATTCACGAGATCTTGGACGACTTCACCTTGATCTCATCCATGAAAGCCATCCGAGAACCGTTCAACTACGTTTGCTGAATCATCAAAAAAGCCACGTGTAGTCAAACAAACAGCGGCTGTGTGTCTACTCTCCCGCCGCTGCTGGACATCCCGTACCACCATATCGTGCCTAAAGATGCAACGAATACAATTTACTAAATTTATATTCCTCGTTGAGCGTCACCCGTCCCTGATCATAGAAGGTACAACTCGTCCCTTTTCCCACTCGAAACCACCCGACCCTACCGACAACTCCCGACACGGAGACTCAACAAAGATCGCATCAATCGCGGATCGGCTCACAGCTTTACGAGAACCCATTTGCCGTCCTCACAGGCCGACCGCCTGAGAGAACAACGGTTCGAAATTCCAGGATGTCATCTTATGTCATCGAACAGTTTTGCCTTTTGGGACTTTAACCTGCCCCATTCCACCTCTTGCTTCTCATTTCCTTACTACAAAAGTACAAAACCCCTCTCGCCGTTGTCCTCCTCCTCGCGTCCACACTCCCCCCCGCGCACGCGCACGCGCACGCCTCCTCCTCCGCCGATGCCAGCGTCCACCTAACCCGCCGCGACTGTCCCTGGGGCACGGTCGCGTCCGGGTCCGGATGCATCTGCAACACGGGTTGGACGCCGGCACCGCAGGGCCAGTGCTGCTCGCCCAACTCGTACTGGGCAGATGACACGAACGGATGTCAGTGTGTGAGGGGGGCAACTTGGAATGGTGTCACCGGAGTTCAAACGACGTACTGCAACTGTGGTGAAAATGCCGTGCCGCTGACACACCCGAACTCTTCCCATGGATATCCAGCTGCACTGACAAAGTCCCCTCATCATGCCCTTGGGGAACTACCGGGACCTCGGACGGCCGCTGCGTTTGCAAGACTGAATGGACGCCCGGCCAGGAGGGCCAGTGCTGCGCGCCCAACTCGTACTGGGCGGCAGGGTACGGCTGCACGTATAATCCAGGGTACACGTGGCAGTCGAGCTCGAGCTCGTAGGTTTCTTCATCCTGGAATTGGTGATGAAGACGTATAAATTCACGTAACTGTCGGATCCAACGCACAGGTGCTTGAAATGCTAACTCCGGCCGACGACTTGACCCAGTCGATGTGTGCTGAGAGTCCGGTCAGTTGCATGCTAAGTACCTTTAATGTGAATGTGGTGCGTTTGTGTAATAGTGGAGGGACCTTGCAGTTGGATGCAGGCTAGATAAATGATCGACGAATGAGTTCATGAGACAACGAGTAGAGAAGCATATGCACCAAACCCTTCCATTTTCCATTTGCCTGGCCGCCACGCACGGCGAGGGCGTTCTATCCAATTGTGTATGTATTTCTTTATCTCGCAACCACAGCACCCACACAAATGGCACCCCCTCCTCGCTCGAAACCGTCATCGGGATCGGGAGGCGCGCAAGGGAAGCGATGGAAGCCAGGCGGTGGCAGGGGGCGAGGCCGGGGCGGTTTCAAAGGCAGGGGTGGTGGCCGAGGTGGAGGTGGACGCAGTACCGTCGACAGGAACGGGGGAGTCGAGGAGTACATCACGTTCGATGCTGAAGGACGCAAGTGAGCTCAACGCGGCGGTCGAGGCTTATGGTGATGCTGCGTGATGGCTCATTTCTGTCTTGTGAATATATCGAAATTGAAAACTTGCCAAATGGTGAAAGGACGTACTTGACGGGATTCCACAAGCGGAAGTTGGAGCGAAAGAAGGCAAGGCAGGAGAGGTGGAAGGAGAGGGAACGGGAGGAGAAGATTGAAGCGAGAAAGGAGGTGCGTGTATAATTCGGTTGGGGAGAAAAGAGTGGAGGGAACGTGACGGTGACGGAGAATCCCTGGGCAGAAGAGACGCAATAAAGGCGATTGCATGGAGAATGCACGGCCGCTTCCTCGCCGATGGTGTCTCGCGTCGCGTCCCTCACTTCTTGGTGGTTGTTGACACCCATCGATTATCCCCCTCTGTCACTCCCGGGCCCCACTCCTCCCTCCTTCTAACCACCACCTCACCTGCGTAGCACCGTGCCATCCGCCACCCGGAGCTCGTCAGCGCCGCCTTGAGCAAAGTGGAGCGCGTGCGCCAGTTTGTTCGCGGTGAGGTGACGACTTTGGAGGATGAGAAGGAGTCCGAAGGTGAAGAGCGGGGTGGCGACGAGTCGGACGTGGGCGGTGCGGACGAGGAGGAGCACATGGACGACGTCGACGACGAGGAGGTCGGACGGCTCGTGAGAGCTCCTCGAAGCCGGAAGGAAAAGCCACCACGCGCCTTTAAACCCAAACCCGCCCGTCCCGGCACGTCGACCCACCGCGTGGTCGATCCCCTCACCGACGCCGTCGCCACGGTTGTGGTCACGGAGGACGTGGACCTGGACGCGCTGACATATGGGGGAGGTGTGGACGTGCAGGAGCAGGAGGAAGAGGAGTTTGATGTGCAAGGGTACAGGAACCAGGCGAAGAAGGTGGATTTGTTCAGGGCGGAGGAGGGGGAGGAGGGGGAGGAGGGGCAGGAGGAGGATGGACGTGGTGGTGGCGGTGGGGAAGTGAAGGGACAGGAAGGTGGGCGTGCGAGGAGTGGAGTACCGCCTGCAAAGAAGAAGGTGAACGGGGCGGCGACGGCGAAGAAAGAGAAAGGGGGTGTGGGGAAGCCGAAGAAGGAGCGGACACTGAGCAAGACGAAGGATGGGGGAGTTGGGAAACGGAAGCGGTAGTATCACATACACACTCGAGAGCTTGTTGATGTGCCCGGACACCGATTGGTTTCTCAAGTAGTGAACTAATAATGATATCTCTCGATACCGTATTCGAGTAAAGTTTGGAAAAGAAGAAGGAAAAGGAGAAATGGAGGTCGGTCAGCTCGAGTACATACCTGCGGAACTCCAACCAACCCCATGTCCCAAAAATGGACTTCAAGATGTTTAATCTATGCTCAACCTCTCTCCAACAGTGAGACTGGGTCCGTGCCATCTCCCCTTTGGTGGGCCGCTGACGATGTTGGACAGGTCGAACCGGCGACATGGGATGAAGACAACGGTTACAAATATTATTTCCTAGGAGCATGGCAAGGGAATAATACTACTAGTCCCTATGAGGGTATTCGGGCGGGTAACCTGCCGCCAAGGTTCGCTTGTTAAAACATGAGCATGTCCGAAGTCCGAGAGACCGAATCAACGATGCGGGGCCGAGTCAACGTTAACGTCGATTGCACCGCTAGCGATGCTCAAACAAGGGTGTGCGAGTGGACGTCTTGGCCCAGTCTGAGGCCCGATCAACGGGCGGGAGGAGGAGAAGAAAAAAAGACCGGGAGCATCATCAAAACTGGAAAGGGAAGGATACTTTCGGCTCCGATAGCCTGATGCTAGGCTCGAGGAATGGTGCTGGGCGCCGATTGGCTGGCTCCAGGGTCGGAAGTCGAGGCGGAGGTCGGATGGCGGGGATACTCGGTTGGGGCGCTGGCGGGAGATAAGAAGACCAGGAAAGTGGTCGAGCTGGGTAGAATGGAGGAGGGGATGGCGGCATGTGTGGTAGCGTCCGGGGGGCGGGAGTGGGTGGATCCTCTGGCACCGTTTGGTGGTAGAGTTGCATCGACCACGGCTGCCCAGCATCGTCATCTAACGCTCTCATCGTTAGAAAACTCAATCTAAAGTGCGCTCGTAATACTTACAGGAGCGTCTACTGTCTGGGAGTTGTTGTTCCCTTACTTTGCCTCGAAAACTGCCAGGTATTGAGTTGGACCCTACGGCCTGCATCGGGGGAGGACTGGTTCCCCCACCGGGACTCAAAGGAGTCATTTCCAAGTCCTGCTCGAACGTCGAGTTCACGTTAAGCCCCTGGGACTCCTCGATTCGTCGGAGGGCGTCCTGACAAGTCCTTTGTCGGTGTCGAGTCATTACATCTGAACGTGGTTCAGGATGAGTGACCCATCTCCGGAAACGACAGATTGGTTCGGCACGAACCTTTCCGAGTGAACAGCTTTCTGCAGTCCGGGCACTGATAGGTCCGCTCTCTCGTGCTTCGCTTGTCGCTGGAAGCGTTGACCACGCCGATGGGATTGATCATTCCGGGAGAAACTCCACCCGATTCCCTCGGTTTCCGCTTCTTGACTCGACGGTTGTTGTTTCCTCCCAACGCCGTGTTTTGGTTGGACGGTCAAGGGATGTCAATTCGAGGAGAAAGCAACACCCTAAACACGATGCGTCGTCCGTCCGCTCGGCGTTCTTACCCCCTGCTCGGGTAGTGACTTTGGAACCGTGTCCCTTGGAACTGGTCGCCACCTGGCTGCGGAGAACTGAGGAGTCGGCTGGTAATATATTGGCTTCTTTGCTGCCAGGATCGACAAGGGAAGGAAGGCGAATCACGCTGCAAGCAAATCCAAGAAAACGTCGATTTCCAGATTAAATCGAACCCCTGCGTCTGGCTCTCCCGGTAACTGTTCCAGTGGAAGATTGGACACTGCACTCCCAAGGATGCAATCAGGCCGCTTGACATGTAATGAATCAAGGGTCCCGTTTGCACGTCTGCAATCACCCCGCAATCATAGGCGCAATCACGCGTACAATCACGCGCCATGGCATCGACCACAGCGCGCAATCAGCGGTTTGATCCTCGCCATCGGGTGGTTGATTGTACACACTCCAAAATTGTTTTAACCACTTGCATGTACAAAGTAGAAATACAGATAAAAGAAGCTTACAAAATACGCTCTCCCACCATCAACTGCTGTATATGACGTTGCCTCACCTTTGAACATCCGAAACCTGCGACCTGTGGCTCCACCACGCAGCCATAGACGGCGCTGTATAGTAAAAAGTGCGTGGTATGAGAGGCGGCATGGGGGAAGCGACGTGAGAGTGGCTCCGCGATGTTTTCGGGTGTGCACATACCTCACATACAAGTTTCTCAAAACGGCGAGGAGCGACCCCGCCCGGCGTCCAAAGATGTCGCAATAATGTACGATGGGCGTGGTATGTGTCCCTTGGCTAAGAAAGTAGTTTCAGAGTAACTTCTGACAGAGAATGTGAATACTCACCTGAATTCCAAGTTTGCCAAATCGATACCCAGGGGCCCTGCGCCGTAGTATGAGGTCTCAAAATACTGTACGAAGAGCGTGGTATGTGTCCCTTGGAGGAAAACTGCTTTGAGAGGGACTTCGCGAAGGAAGTATGAGCACCCTCCTGAAATCCAAGTTTGCCAAATCGATGACCAGGGGACCTGGCTCGCAGGAGAGTGTGCCACCTTACAGTAAAATTCGCGTGGTATGTGTCCCTTGGTGGGTCATCTACGTGAGAGTGGCTCTGCCCTGTTTTGGGGGCATCCACATACCTCACACTCAAGTTTGCGAAATCGTCCACGATGTTCCCCGCGCCGTAGTTCGAGGTACCACCATACTGTACAGTGTGCGTGGTGTGTGTCCCTTAGCGGGGAAAGCGATGTGAGAATGGCCCCGCCATGTTTTGGGTGGTTGCACGTACCTCATATCCAAGTTTGCGAAATCCTTGTCCAGGGACCACGCCGCGCAGTACAATGTCTCGCCATATTGTACGATACGTGTGGTATGTGTCCCTTGGTGGGGAAAGCGAAGTGAGTACGGCTCCCCCCTATTTTGGGGTATGCGCCTACCTCACTTTCAATTTTCCGAAATGCGGCGAGGAGCGCCACTGCCCTGCATCAATAGTGTACGATCCGCGTGGTATGTGTCCCTTGGCTAAGAAAGTAGCTTCAGATGGACTTCTGGATGAGAACGTAGGAACATACCTGAAACCCAAGTTTGCCAAATTGACGCCCAGGAGCCCCGCGCCGTAGTATGATGCCTCGACATACTGTACGATGAGCGTGGTATGTGACCCTTGGTGGGGAAAACGACGTGAGAGTAGCCCCGTGATGTTTTGGGGGGATACACCCACCTCACATTCATTTTCTCAAAAACAGCGAGGAGCACCACCGCTCGGCGACCAGAGTTTCAGCAATAGTGTACAATCCGCGTGGTATGGGACGCTTGGCAGGAAAGCATTGTGAGTGTGATGTTTCGCGGTGGTCATCCCTTCTGCAGGGCATCGAGGGCCTCTGAGACCGTACCGCGCAGTCGCAGATGGAACCACATTGTAGAGTGACTGGTATGTGCCGGACAGGAGGTGACTGAGTCGCCAGAGCATCAGGAATGGAGGGAGGTCATCTGTGATTGAATAATGACAACAGAGCTGCGATCGTACAAGCTCACACTTGAGATCGCATATTCCTGAGCAATCTTGTAGAGGTCGGGGTGGCAAGACTGTGCGAGGAAGCTAATCCAGGAAAGTTGGAAAAAGGCGGGAGCTTTTGTGGTCATTGTGCCCCCAAGTGCAAATACAACTCCGCCATCCCCCCGCACCTTACCATCCCTGGCCTATCCCCGCAATGCCTCACGGTATTTTGTTGAAGGATTCGATAAGAAGAGTTGTCACCACGCAGACACCTGGTGCTCCGGTGGTACCACCTCACCCATCTGACAGGAAGAGGTCGATTGAGGAAATTGGAGTGCTACTGGATAATCACGGATACTTCATCGTCCCCCGTGCTGTTTACCCCTTTGTACTGGATATGACGTCGGATATTCTCCATGATTTGGGGGATTTAGAGGAACTCTCAGTTTGCAGAAGAGATCTTCAACAACAATTTCATCCCTGAGGATGAAGACGAGGAAAGCCCTGATAATGATGGGAAACGCAAATCATGGGAAGGGAATTGGCCTTTTGGATCTACAAGAAATACTCAAGGATATTGGCTTGAATCAAACCCATCTCCTGGTTTTGGCAAATGCAATTATCTCATACCCCAGTGCAAAACGTCAGCTGGCGCATATGGACTACACAAGGGTTTGCCAGTGGCATAAAGAGCCTGATTACAATGTCAAGCATTTCCCACTCTCTGTCATAATGGCTACACTGTATGGCGGAATTGACAGGATGATGGAACTTATTGTCTGGGAGGGGTCCCACCACATTGTTGAGAAAGCCTTCACTAACCCAGATTGTTTGGGCTCTCATATGGATAGTGTGCATAGTGATAAAAAGGTATCACCAACGCTTGTGCAGTTGGGACCAGGTGACGCAATTGCATTTGAGGATATAGTTCATGCTGGGCAGCCTTGCCTGTGTCAGAAGACATTAACATTTGTCTTCATGGATACCTGGCCAGTCAATTTGGACAGAAATACCACTCCAAACTGAACAATGCTACATGTTTACCGGAGGCTAATCCACATCTTAGCTTAGTCAAGGAAATGTTGGATTGCTTTGTTTGGCCAGACTGTGATCACAGTTAGCATGAAATATATTCTAGGATGATTTGCAAAGTTTCCAAACATATAGGAATTAGCCAGTTGGACTATTTATCCAAGAAACTGTCAGTTCTGTCAAATGTCACAGACCATGCAATGCCCAATTGAAGGATGCCTTTCTTGGTATATTGACAACTTGCGCAACAGCACAGACCATATGCAAATCCACCATTGTGATTATTTCTACAATCAAATTGCACAACCTAATTGGGGCAATGCACAAGGAATGCCAGTAGATGTGCTGTCAGGACATTCTGCCATTGATCATCACAATGCTATGTGGTGCAACCCTCCTGCTCAGGGGTTTCAACCCACTTTGTTGTCACAAAATCTCACCTCCTCTCATCAAGACATGGGTAATAATGGACACCCACCAGGAGAAGTCAAAGATTCCAAGGAGGAACACAATGCACTTGATCATGATGAGATTGCCCAACACGCAATTCACGTTTTTCAGAAATGCCTTGCAACTCGCAACTCCCCTCACCTCGACTTGCATTTCAGAGTAAAGAGGCGTATTTTTGCACCTCGGAACTCGAAAAGGTCATAGCCAAAAGAGGGGAGGAGAGTTGAGAGTAACACCCAAAACTCNCCTCGCCTCCCTTCCATTACCACGATTTAGGAATGTGCTACAATATGTGAAATTGGCTTTAATGCATTCAAAATTCTGATTTTCAACTTACATGACATATTTTAAAACACTGCTGTATTTCCTCAAGGTGTTGTCACTTTGTGATACAATCCACTTTCATTTTTCTATATCATGTTTGCAATATTTTGACAATTATAGATATTTAAAAAATTGGAATTTTTTCTCAGAAAGAGCATATG
>KQ965789.1:156857-170580 GCA_001574975.1 Gonapodya prolifera JEL478
CAAACAGAAAACAAAAACCAACAGTTGGAAATTATGCTGAGACATTATGTCAACTATGAACAAAATAACTGGGTGAAATACCTTCCACTCATGGAGTTTGCACACAACAATACCCCAAATGAAACTACTGGCTACTCCCCATTCTTTGCAACAACCTTACATCACCCAATAGCACACCCTATGCAGCAGTTACCCCTAAAATCACTGTCTGCTGATGCAGAGGCAAGAGTGAAGGAGATGACAGAGGTTAATTCCAGAATTCGGGAGCATATCAAAGCAGCACAGGAAATTTGGAAGAAGCGTGAAGATCCTCACAGGAGACCAGCAAATTTTGAAGTAGGAGACATGGTTTGGCTTAAGACAAGGAACTTGGCAACAACAAGGCCTAGTAAGAAACTTGACTACAAGAAAGTTGGACCATTTGTGATTACAGAACAAATCAATGCAGTGGCATTTAAATTACAACTTCCAACAACTATGTCAAGAATCCATCCAGTGTTTCATGCTTCTTTATTATCACCTCACTATGAGAATAATATTCCTGGAAGACATATACCTTCACCCCCTCCAGTAGAAGTTTCAGAAGGCATTGCTGAATGGGAAGTGGAAAGGATCTTGGATGTGAAACGTAGAGGTCGTGGATGGGTATGGCTAGTACACTGGAAGGGGCTATGGGGTTGAACAACGAACATGGGAACCATGGCAAAACCTACAAAATGCACAGAATGCCGTGTTGCAGTTTCATAAGGATCATCCACAAAAAGGACAGCCCATATATATCCGGAAAAGATTAGTAGATATGGATAACAAGGAAGGGGAGAGAAAAGGAGGGAAGCACACTGTCACCATAGCCTCAGGTGACATCCATTGACATGGTATATATAGTGTGAGGTGTTAAGTGCTGTGCCACTACTGTGGTCATGTATTTAGATGAGTGCACCTGCAGGGCGTGCCCCAAGTTTGGCGTCACGTTCCTGCAGGTGAGTTCTGTGTGCGCTACATCATATTATGTATGTTTGAACATATATATACACGTTCCTGCAGTTTACAGGCTTGTGCAGCTCACCTAGGTTGTGTAGCAAGGACGTGCCCTAAGTTTGGCAACATGTTCCTGTAGGTGAGTTCCATGCACATTACGACTTGATATGTATATTTGATCACGCATACACGTTCCTGCAGACTACAGGCTCATGCAGCTCACCTAGGTTGTGTAGCAGAGTCAACCATTTTCAGGAAGAGTCCTGTGTATAGAAATGGTTTCAGCAATCTTGCAAATTGGGCAGTCACTTTTGCATACAAATCTCTCAGTCACTGTAGTGCAGCCAACCATGGGAAACATATCATGAGAATTGTCATTTATCACATTTTTGACTTTGTCACAACTGCAATTCTTGATCCTGTCTGGCCACGTCATCGGGAGGGTGATCCCAACATTACAGATGCACAATAGATGGAGATGAGGGTAACCTTTGAGATTCTAGTAACACATATCAACAAGGTGACAAAGTTCACAGACAATCAGCAAACACTATGTAATATCATTGACAAGACATGGGAGGACATTCCTACTTGACAATGTTATCAGCAACTCAATCCTGACAGTGTTTCTGCCTGTATTGGATGGCCTTTGAGGGTTTTATGCAATAAGCTGTTGGATTAATTGGATAACTAAAAGCAAATAAAGTAAGAGGTCCTGGACCTGGACCTGGTGTATGCCACACTCTTTGTTTGACCCATCCCTTAATCCTCCAGCATCCTGCCATTTTGTCTTCCTTCACTCACTTCTTGAATGAATGTAATACGTAGATTGATAATACATGTCAGTTACTGAGAAGGAATACATCTTTGATACCATTCATTCCTTTCAACATATGTAAGAACTCCCAACCACTTCAACCTTCTTACCATCCACATACTGCGTTCGGTACCAGAGCCTTGTATAATGTGTTGGAAGTAAGATTTCTTGAAGATTGCTTGCAGTTGGGCCCTGGTTGCCAACAGGTTGTGCAATTTGGACCTGATTGCCAGCAGATTCTGTGATCAGGTGCATGATTGTAAGATGTTCAATCACTCCGCAATCACGGGGTTTCCGCAATCATATGATTAATCATGGACCCTTATTGCATCCTTGGGAGTCCAGTGGGAGGGCAGCACCTAACGAGATCAACCGCGGAAACCCCATTACAAATTCATAGTGCTGTCTGGCAAAACCCATCGGACTCCCTTTCTTTCTTTCGTCTTTCGTGTGTACCTCCAAGCAAGTGTGCGCTGTGCGGGAAGGACCTGAGTGGGCCCAATGCCTCCACAAAAATGGTAAGGGATTGTATAATGTTTTAACCTCTGCTTGAAGGCACTTGTCTTGATGTACGTTTTCGTTATGTAGCGTGACTAGAACGAAACCCCAGAGTTGAGATGTATCGTGACCGGTGCCAAGGATACATTTTTTACGTAATTCCCCATCGTCCCAGAAGGAAGATTTTGTAAGAGCGCGTTCGTCCTGCGATTATTTCCTCGGCGGCACATTGGAGGATTGTTTATGTGTTCTGAATTTTCATGTCCCTTACGGTCCACGAGCTTCTTATGAGAATGTACACTAACCGCAATTTCATTCGTTGTCTGCCAAGAGTTGCATCCTTGAACCGCCCAGAACCGCCCGTTCATGCATAGTTAGCTTCATTACAAAGCTCACCTCTCCCATAGCCCGCATGTGTCTGGGCCTTGAGGGGTACAAGTGGAGGTATTCTCCGCACGGTCTTCTTTATATTGTTTTTGATTTGAAAACAATGAAAAGGAAATGCGCAACAAAACATTCGATCTGTGGTTAGTAATTTGAATGTTTTCGTATGCGTTTGAAAGTATCTGTCTTGGAAAAATCGACAAAGTTTGAAGGCTATTACAGTCACTGAACCGGAATATAGGTCTTGATACGTAAACCAAATCTACTTTCACCCAGGCCTCTGTTGGACTGTGGTTGCAATAACTAGGCCACGGGAGTGTATGCAGTCAGCACCAACACGGAATGGCTCAACAAATTCAAGTCAAAGTGAGCACCGAACACGCTTAGCCGATCCTAAGCGTTGCCTTGGATCTTGGTGCTTTTGCTGACCCCATCCAATCTATACCATTCGACTTTAGCCAAACTCCAGCTCCCATTCCCTCACCAACCTGCCCTCCCTTGCACTCCAACACATTTTCCTGCACTTGCCCGGCGAATCCCTCCTTAAACTCGAGGCATCATGCACATCCCTCCGCGACACCATCCGGTCTGCTCAGTGGATGAAGTCTGTTTGGCGCGCGGCGATTGGGCGCACGGTCCCACACTCCCATCTTTCTCCCTTCGACTTCGATGGCAGAGGCGCGGATTATGGAAAGAGCTTCTCCCTTTTGGTGACCCCAGAGTTGTCCCAAGGTGGTGCGCACTACCAGCTGGCGAACAGTCTCCGGTGGCAAACAGACACACGCGTACGGACCTTTCACGTTCTCGAAGGTACTGGGGTCCGACACGAACAGACCAACGTCGGATGGCGCCGGCCTGGGGGAAACGAACTCCTTTGCTTCAGTGCACCACCGCACACATCACCAGAGGCGTCTGACAGTCAAGCAGTCTCAGAGCGTTCCTCGCACGTTGATCCCGATCCAGCTGCCACGGAACAAAGTCCTGAGCCTGGGGGCACCACGTCCCACGACACCACAGGGGACCTGGGCTTCTCCCTCCTTCCAAGCCCTGGCGAGGACACGGTCGTAGCATGGCGCAGCTTGTGGAGTGCACTTCACTGGACTCACATCGTCTCTGACGGGCACAAGCTTGCCCTTGTGAACCACATGCCCCCAACGGCTCGCCTCCACAAGCTGTCCGACACGCTTGTGGACACCGCGTTGGCGCTTGAGCGACTTTGCAACTTCCGAGGCGCTCTTAACGGTGAAGGACTGATGAATTGGCCGGCGTGGAATAGCTCTGTTGTTGGGCGGTTTGCAGGGGCAGCCAGTCCGCTCGGGATGGTTCACGGTTCAGATTCAGAGGATGAGGAGGACGAGGAGGACGAAGAGGGATCCCACGATACACCAAAAATGGTGGCGGACAGGTCGGACACCTCAGCGACTCTCCAGTACCTCGAGGCCATGAGCATCTATCAATCCGTCGACCAAGCAGTGTCGCTTGACTGGAACGTTGAAAACTACAAGTGGGACCTCATGTACGCGTGCTCAATCATCGTGACAATCCTCGGTCGGCGCGGGGTGAGCGCGCGACTGTGGTTCTTTGCGGAGTCCACCCACTGCTACTGGCACGCCGATGACGCATGCGTGGTGGGCGTGGAAGTTCTGGCCACCGTTGATGCATGCAAGTCGTGGGGACTGCCCGAGTGCCGCCACAGGCTCTCGTGTGCAGACGTGATGCAGCAGACAAGGGACCCAAGGTGGACGGCGTGGCTCCAGTTGGAGGATGACGCGATGATGCGTGACTTGCAAGTTTTGCTGCTGGGAGACGCACCACTGGCGCTCGTTTTTTTTAAAGACTTTTTGAAGAGGTTGTTGCTTCCCCGCGGTGCATTTGCGACACGCGTTGTGCCGGCTTTTGTGCCAACCACACGCCCTCGATACTCTGGGAGCCAAGGCGGTAGTCAGCTGGACACATTTTGGTAGACAATAGTAGCAGTCGTGGCTGGTGGATTTTGGTCGCTTAGGGCGCGCCATGTTTTGCAACAATCCAAACTAATTAATATCAAAGGATATTTTCACCTTATCAGTCAAGTACCTCATGAAAGAGAATGCATACTTCACACCACCGTCGCCCACCAGCTTCTGTCCCGGACCAGGCCGTCCACCACACATTTCTTTCTCACTCATTGTCCGAACGCCCAACAGGAGGTTTTCCCAGCACAGTTCTTACCAACATCCCTGCCAAAGCCCATCTCAAGGATGGAGTGACTACAACCACTCGACCATCGGCATGATCCATTCGATTCTCCGCAGCATCTTCTCCCGCGCCTTCGCCTGTCTCTGGCACGGCAATATCTGACAATTCCGTACCCACCTGAGGCACCATATCCACCGCAGAATCTTTTGAGTTGGCCCTATCATCATTGATTGTCGTTTTCAAGTCGCCAGATTCAACATCTGACGATGGTGGCGCCAATTCATGGGGTTTGGCAAAATCAGAGCCTTGAAACGGAACCACGCTTAACGTTTTGTTTTGTTTGAATCATTTTGCTGGGTTTGAAAGAGACACACCGGATTGGCTTGGGGTTCCTCAATGTTGTTTACTCCACCATTAGCACCTGTGGTTTGTCCCGGGGAGCGTACCCGGCGCATTTTCCACCATGGTCTCGCCAAGGTATCGGGAGGGACAAATGAGAGAATGAATAGATTCTAACCCAGTTTTGATTCAGGGCGCAAGCCAATAACTTGATAAACACCATCCTTTTTCATCTTCTCATAAACGTCCGAGACTACTTCAAGCACCAAGGTCGCCGCATTGATGAGAGCGAGGATCTGCGCCAAATTCCACGGTTGGTTTGGTTTGTCCACCGCCCCGCTTCGCCAAAAGAATAACTCGTAGATCGCAACTGCTATGAACGGGACCAAACCGATGAAGCGATGAAAGAGGGGGACACCAGAGGGTCGGCGTGATCTGATGAGGTTCCCTACTTGGGTGAGAGCACCAGCTAAGGGTGTTCTAGTTACGAGGGCTGGGGTGTGATCGGTGGTTATTTTTAAGAAACATGAGAGAGGTCTGTTTGTGTCTTGCACGGTCGAATCCCACAGAATTGCTCCCACCCAGCAGGCTTCGAATTTTGGTTGTCCGCCTCGGTCACGACGTCCCCAAGGTAGACCAAGTACACAATGCTCGTGACGTTCCAAAATATAGCAATCGCAAATACTACAGGACTGCCCCACCAAGATATTATGAATGGGAGATTGTTGATACAGGAATCGTGATTCCAGGTTACGGAAGAGCGAACCAAAAGCACCGAGACAATGACTTGATTCGCGACGTGAATAAGGCAGGATGCGTAGAGCTTTAAGTCGTCCTCAAACGGCTTGAATGGTTTCGGCTTCTTCCCGTGTCGCTTTTGGATCCGCTTCGCTGCTTGACGACCTTCCTCCGACCTGAGACGAAGTTCCAAAAGCTCTGAAAGGACGTACTTGCCGAACGTGAGGTACATCCCCATGGGGAGCATCCCCACCGCGATCTGGGCATGGTCTGGGCCACCGTAATACTTCCAAAGGATTGTCACACCTGTGCTGAAACGCGGCGAGCTGCATTGAAAGGTACACTTCAGCTTCCACATCGTGATTCGCTTCCTTAGCAGCATCCATGGCAGCCGAGTCTCGCATCGCCTTCGGCAACGAAAGGAAGATGGAAGGCGCTGCACATAGCAGGACGTGTGTGTAGAGCTGGACTCATTCCAATCCCGAAAACGTCATCGTCGAGGTTGAACGAGCAGGTGGCATCGTCGTTAATCGTGACACTCCCATCCATGGTGGAAACGGATGCTCGAATCAGGAGTCAAGTCGCTTCGCGTGTCACTGTTCTGTTCCACTGGTCAGGGACTACGTTTTTCCAGATTTGAGAAACCGAGAAACCCTACTCGCAGGTGGTCGGCCGCAGCTATCATTACGACCAACTTCATGCAAGAAGTCCGTGGTGGTGACGAATAGAGATGGCGGGCGTGATGGTGGCGGGATTATCGCCACGGTGAACTTCATTGCGTGTGTTGCCAGCATGTCCTGAATGAGATAATTTGACAGGTATGTGGACTTTGTCTCCGATAGTCTCAAGATACATTTCGCATTGGTGTATTTGGTACTGTCACGAATACAAGCTTGATATTATTCAATAAAAATGGTGCATGGTTGTGTTGCAATTGCTTGCTTCACCCACTCAATGCACCTGGACCTGAAGCGACTGGTTTCCGATGTGACCGAGCGCAAGCAACTTCTGGACGAAGATTTAATCAAGGAGCTGTGCGAGAGATGCAAGGTGCGAGCGAGCGAGGCTTCCCTTCGTTATCCTTTCGTTTATGTCCAATCAACCCATCACCCGCGTTCTAATCATGACCACGGACTCCACACTCGCAGGAGGTGCTAGTGGAAGAAGGAAACGTGCGGCATGTGGCAGCGCCCGTGACTATCGTTGGGGATGTCCATGGGTGGGTCCGCAGTATAAAATCGACGTGGATTTGGGAGCGAGTACCTCACATTCGCACCGTTTTCCGATGACCGTCTGGTCTGCAGTCAATTCTATGATGTGCTGGAGCTATTTCGGATAGGTGGCGCCCCACCTGATACCAATTACGTCTTTCTAGGTTCGTTGACATTGAGGTGTCTTGCCTGATGTCGAGGGAGCGAGTGCTGGACGAAAATACCACTCCGGAGCGGTGAGGTGATGCGCTATCGCTAATTATGATTGGGGAGTTCAGTTGCAGAGCCCAGTGGAACGAAAGAGGACCTCGGCAGCAGCTCGGGACTCGAGTCGGAATCTCTGGCAGTGGAGAGGGCGAGTCGCGGGCCTTGCACCATTACTAATCACCGCGATTCCAATCGCCAGGCGACTATGTCGACCGAGGCTATTACTCGGTCGAGACTATCACGCTGCTCGTTCTCTACAAACTCCTCCACCCGCAGCGGGTCACACTGGTCCGTGGAAACCACGAGTCGAGAGCAGTTACTCAGACATATGGATTTTACGCGGAGTGTGTCCGGAAATATGGTGGTGCTGCGGTTTGGCAGGTGGGTTTCATGTTTCTACACGGGTGAATCATGGATCACTACAGGGACGGAGCCTGGAGCAAATAGTGACTGGCGAGAGCACATGAAAGGATTGTTATTTGCAAGAATTTTGTTGGAAGTTGCCGGCGACCCAACGCGTCTTCCCGACTTTGTGCGAAATGGCTAGTTCTTAATCGAACCTAACCGTGTCGGACGGGAATCACCACTTTTAGCATTTCACTGACCTTTTTGACTATCTCGTTCTCGCCGTTGTGGTTGAGAATACCGTCTTTTGCGTGCACGGTGGTCTGAGCCCGGTAGTCCACACTATCGATCAGATATCAGTGGTTGACAGGTTCAGAGGTATGTATTGAGCAGCGCACACTCCGACGAAGGTAGACATTAACAATTGACACGCGCGCTTGCCTTTTGAACCAAGAACTTCCCCACGAAGGCCCCATCGCTGACCTCGTTTGGTCTGACCCTATGGAGAACTACCCCACTGCCTCTGCGCACAGTCCCGGCGGTTCCGACCCTATTTCCGCCATGGAGCGACCTGAGTTTGGTCTGAGCCCCCGTGGGGCTGGGTATCTGTTTGGAAAGGAGGCCGTGAGGAAGTTTTTGGAAGTGAACGGACTCGCCCATGTGACACGAGCACATCAATTGTGTCAGGAGGGATACCGAGTACGTTATGTGATTGTTCTTGGACGGTTCCGTGTAAAGATTCCTGACGCGCACGCACCTTTTGTGACAGATAATGTACGGCAATCTTCTCTCGACCGTCTGGTCGGCGCCGAACTACTGTTATCGTTGTGGAAATCTGGCTTCTGTTCTCGAAGTCGGACCCGACCTTGGGTTTCACTACAACGTCTTCGGTCCGTGCCCAGAGAACGAGAGAGAGGCGCCAGTTGGGGTGGGAAGCGGGGGCGGAAGATTTGGATTCCGCACGACACCTTCCGTCGACGACGACGAGGCCCTTCTACCTCCAGCGACTGGGTTGAATGGCAAGATAGTGCCGCCACTCAGAAGATGGGACGTGTTCGACGACGACGATGAAGTGGTGGGACCTAGGAAGAGTGGGAAGCGCGCCATTGAAAATGACGATGAGTATGATGGGAGGGCCGGCAAGGGTGGAGTGGTCGATGAGTACTTTTCGTGATCTCATATGTCTGTGTAATCGAAATCTTCCCTCCGAAAGTAATGTTGTTGAATATACATGCACATGCCCAGAGGCGATCAAGTGTGGACATCATTTGCCATCGGGTGGATCTCTGATAGACGTGAAGGGCGTGCGCGGTCCCAAATGAACTGCGCGCGAATGTTTTTTGACTGGAAGGTGAAGGGACGTGAGGTGACTTCCATCTGATGTGTTTATTAGTGACAACAATCTCTGGCGAGGCAGCCAGATAGATGGTGCTCAAAGCTCCTTGGTCAGGCGGCAGGAACGTGACCTGCGTCATGGCACTCGACCATTTTGTAGAAGATGCGTATTGACGATGACACTGGGATACGAACTTTTGTAAGTTGCTTAAATGCCCCAAGAAAGATTGACGGCACTATGTCATCCGATAGTTCTGATTGGACGGCACCATTGTGGAGAGAGCTATCTCACATAATGTCAGAACGAGGAATTCAATATTAACTGGAAGAAAACAACTCACTTGCAGTAGATTTTAACGTCCTTCCCATGCTTTGCTTCCATTCGACGTTGCAAATTGTTCTTGTACAAGATATTGGCGAGTTTTGACTCTCCTCGAGGTTCATCCAAGCATAAGGATTGATGAATCGCGAACACGAGTATTAATAAGTAGCTGTCACTGGAAGCGGAACACAGTCTGTCTGCAAGTTCAACTTCACTCATCATATCTCGTAAAAACACTGCGGTACGTGATGGTCTTGTGCCAGTCGACGACTTCACCATCGACTGTGAACACGATGTCGCCGAACATGACGAGGTTGAATCCGGTGGCGGAAGCAATGATGTCGCCTTTCAGTTCCTTGCCGGACTTGAGAAGGAGACCGGTCTCGGTGAATCGCTCGATGTGATCTGTTTCTACAAAAGCGATAATCACATAAAACCGCGGTCAGCGGATAGTGCACTGTCCATCGCAGACTTCATCACTCACCCGTCCGTCAGCAAAAGATTTGAACAGATCGCCGTCCGGAATGAACGCGACCCGTTGCTGCCACGGACGGTAGCTGGGCGTGAAGTTCTTTTCCACATGGAATCCTTCTGGGAGGTGTGCAGCAACGCCGGCGATGAGGTCCTTCTTGACTTGCTCTGGAGATTCAATGCAAATTTTCGTGAACGCCGGTTGGTCATGAGCAATTTTCCGACGGACGATTTCGTGGATCCACGTCTCGTCGATTTTGAGTTTGCGCAGTTCGTCGGCGATTTCGATTTGGTTTTTATGGTGCGACGGTGGGATATCTTGGTATCTAACCGAGCATCAGTCAACCACTCACCTCCCAATCAAAAATTATGTGGGCGAGCGCTGGACCGTGGTGACCTGTTTCGCTTTGTCCGTCATTCCAGGTACGATCTAGTGGTTCGGAGAAAAACTCAGCCATTTTCAAGGCGTAGACGAGAGAATCACCATTGACATACCGTTGCGGCGGTCGCTCCTGACCCAATAACGATTACTTCTTTCCCAGCGTAGTCAAGGTCCGTTGGCCAGTGCTGTGGGTGAATAAGGAGGCCCTTGTAGTCGGACATTCCGGGCCATTCGGGGGTGTACGCCTTTGTGTGGCGGTAGTAGCCTTGGCCTGAAAAGTCACCAGTCAGTTCACGTGCTTTGCCAGAGCTACCAAGAACAACGAGTGACTTACACATCCACAAGAAGTTCCCTGAAAAGATCTTCTTCTCTCCGGTTTTCAAGTCGTGAGCCTCCAGTGTCCATTTGCTCTCCTTCGAGTCCCACGAGGCAGTGTCGATGTGCTGGTTGTAGCGGACGTGTTTCGCGATGCCGTTGTCGTCAATGACCTCTTGCATGTAGGCTCTACGTCGACGGGTCGGGGAAGATCGTGATTAGAGTTCGACTTATTCAAGACAGAGCTAAACGAGAGTTAATCTCACTTGATTTCTTCGGAAGTCGCGATGGGAGGCCCAACCCAAGGTTTGTGAGCGTATCCAAAGGTGTACAAGTCGGAGTCACTTCGAATTCAGGGTATTTGTGGGTCTCCCACGTGCCTCCGAAGGTTGATTGGAACTCGAGAACGACGAAGCTCGTGTCGGGGAGTTTCTTGAAGGTTTCCATAAGCCGAAACTCTAATAACGGATCCTGTAAGTGTGACATGTACCTGTAGCATGTGGTATGCAGCTCCAATACTGGAAATTCCGCTAAGAACATCAAAATACAGTCAGCAACTTCTGTCGGGCATCAGTGCTCATACTTAAACCACGCAAGCGCCGACAACAAGGCAGTCAAAATGCTCGCGGTCATCTGTACGAATCCGCTCGAAGGTGGATGTGGTACGCCGAAGATTGTAGGTCATTTCTGATGACAGATGGGTTGGAGGTGAAGAGCTGCGTAAGAAGCCAATCGCGGTGGAACAGAAGATAGTGACTGAATCTCTCACTGTGCGTCGACCTTTCCGCGAATTCGACAAGCCAGGAAGGCTCACCTGAAGATTGGCTACATAAGAAGAGGTCTCCTAAAGCCGGCAGTATATCGGCAAAATTGCACCGAACCTCGCTGCCTGTAATCTCGACTCAGTCACTGAGTGCGGAGTTTCTACAGCGGGAGCACATCACGTCTTGCCGAGAATTGGTAAAATCAAGAAAAAAATCTATCGTCCTCGTGATTTGTGCTTGGTATTGTGATGGTCGGAATTTGGGCGTCCTTCGTCCCAAACAGTTTGTGTGTAGCATATGATCCCGGGTGAGCCTGGAGGAGTATTTTGGCCTTGGTCTCTTGCACTGATCATTTGAGCATCATTCATTAGCGGCATGGTTTGAGCTAGGAAAACGCACCGACACTGGAGTTTGTCGGGGGAGCGTGCGAGGGTTGCAGAGTGATGCCGAGGGCACACGACCAGCGTGAGAGAGACGAGTGCAAAAGAGAGATAGCCGGGAGCGAGAGGTCACACCAAGTGATCGGGGAGACGAGACAGGAGAGACGGAGATTACAAGTCAGAACATTCTTATCCTGTAGTGTTACACATTCATTTATATATCGCCAAATTCTAGTTTACGTTTTTCTTCTCTACTTATGAAAGTCGAGTACACATGCTGTCGTCATGGATGACGTGCGGAGGAGGTGACAGAAACTTGTGAGGGCACACTCAAGCCCCTCGCAAATTCCCGAGGGAATGGTACATCGCTTCAACATGGTGGACAATGGATTTGCTTGAGAGGTCACGAGGCTATATTCCCGGTGATGGCGACAAAGCGGTTGGTGAACCGAAGTCAAGATAACTGAGTATCGCACAGTTATCGCTGCAACGATTCCCGTACACTCCTTTGATACGGGTGAGAGGTCCCGTTAACTGAACAGTAGCAAGGCCGTCTCCTCCATCGTGTCCAGCGATCATAATAGGCGTAATTACCGTTTCCGAACGACAGGGGAAGGTATGCCCTCCACAGCATCAGAGAACCGCAAGAAAAAAAGGCTCGAGAAAAAGACAGCAATTGCGACCAGGACACCATATGTAATAAACCTAGTGTATATACAAATTGTAGAAGTAACAAATTGAGACTTGTATCACTTCCTACTTGGCATAGACGAACTCTTTTCCGCTAAAGCCAATTACGGGGAACTCGTCCTTCTCCGACCAATAGTCCTGTGTATGCGCCCTATGAAGCAGTCCGCAGGTCGTCAGCAGGAGCTAGCTCTGGTACTCAACCTCTCATTACTCACCATTCCTTCTTCTCACCCCTTTGCGGCAAAAGGTGCATCGACTCCAACAAATACCTGGGGTTGAAATTAGCCTCGTCGATCCAAGGCAGGATCTTCATGTCCTTATCCTCGTCCCTGAGCTTGGGCACAACGCTGCGGTATCCGTGGTCCTTCATGTACTGAAGCAACCGGCAAGTGAATTCGGATATCATGTCAGTGCGGAGCGTCCAGGATGCGCGGAAGTAGCCTGGGAACGAGAGGGGGTCAGTATGGCTTCCCGCTGAACGAAACGGCAGGGTGGGAGCACGCACCAAACACCCAAATCAGGTTGGGTACACCCGTGAACATAGTCCCGCGGTACGTGATGGTCTTGTGCCAGTCGACGACTTCACCATCGACTGTGAACACGATGTCGCCGAACATGGCGAGGTTGAAGCCCGTGGCCGAAACAATGATGTCGCCCTTCAGTTCCTTGCCGGACTTGAGAAGGAGACCAGTCTCCGTAAATCGCTCAATGTGGTCGGTCTCGACAGACGCCTGTGTGGTGATAACCATGACGATGTGGTCAGATTATCGGACTCTGTGTATTGTAGACTTCGTCACTCACCCGTCCGTCCGCAAAACATTTGAACATGTCACCGTCTGGAATGAACGCTATCCGTTGCTGCCACGGGCGGTAGCTCGGGGTGAAGTGCTTTTCCACGTCGAATCCTTCCGGGAGGTGTGCGGCGACACCCGCAATGAGGTCCTTCTTGACTTGCTCTGGCGCTTCGAGGCACAGTTTGGTGAACGCCGCCTGGTCGTGTGAAATCTTGCGGCGGACGATTTCGTGGATCCACGTCTCGTCGATTTTGAGTTTGCGCAGTTCGTCGGCGATTTCAACTTGGTTTCTGGGGTGGGAGGCCGGGCGCGGACGGCGGGTTAGACTCGTGTCAAATAGAGCACCGGGAAAGAAGAGTGAGACAACCACTCACTTCCCAATCAAGAAGTACGTGGGCGAGCGCTGAAGCATGGTGATGTGCTTCGCTTTGTCCGCCATCGCAGGTACGATCTAGAGTGATTGCCAGATAAACTCAGGCTTTTTCAAGGCGTAGACGAGAGAATCACCATTGACATACCGTTGCGGCGGTCGCTCCTGACCCAATAACGATTACTTCTTTCCCAGCGTAGTCAAG
>KQ965789.1:172787-185487 GCA_001574975.1 Gonapodya prolifera JEL478
GAGTTTGTTGTTCTATTTACTAAATCATAACCCCTCCAGGTTGGAAATAACAGTTGAGTCCACAGATGACGCATTCCCTGTTTCAGCTGACGTCACGCCACTACCACCATGTGACATAGTTCCAGTGTTCTTCATCCAAGACGGTATCAAATTTCCCGATCTCGTCCATGCATTGAAGCCCGAGCCAAAACTTGAAATGCCACAGGCTTCATCTGCCCATGATAACTTCTGGGACTTCATTTCCAACACCCCAGGTGAGATGCATTTCAGACTGGGCCACAGTGTATGAAGGATAAATCTGAAAGTTGTTATTGCCAGAGTCTTTGAATATGGCTATGTGGATTCTGAGTGACCGAACCATTCCACGAAACTTTCGTGCGATGCAGGTTCGTGATCGTTCGGTTTATCTCAATAGTACTTTTCTTGACGAATCTTTGACTGTTCAAGGGGTTCGGGGTCCACACCTTTATCTTACAGAACGCCGAGGGAAAGGAAACCTTTGTGAAGTTCCATTGGACGCCATTGGGAGGTGCCTACTCGGTGAGAGCTGGCTGCACATCCTTGCCCTCTTCGCTTCCACTGACATATCGTCGCTTCTCCAGAACAATTTCGACGAAGCTCAGAAGTTGGCTGGAAAGGATCCCGATTACTTCCGCCGAGATCTTTACGAAAGTATCGCCAGGGGCGATTTCCCGGAATGGGAGCTCGGCATACAGACTGTGCCTATCGAAGACGAGCATAAGTTCGACTTTGATCTTTTGGACTCGACAAAGGTTCGTCGAGTGGTTTGGTTTCCAGAAACAATTTGGAACACTGAGCTGTGTATCAAAGATCATTCCAGAGAGCTTGGTCCCCATTCAAAAGATAGGAAGAATGATACTCAGCAAGTGAGTCCTGTTCGATTCTCAGAATCCCCGTGTCGGAAATGACAGCTTCACCCATTATCGCAGGGTCCCCGACGAGTTCTTCACCCAAGTCGAGCAATCCGCCTTCGCTGTCTCCCGTGTGATTCCCGGCATAACGTTCAGCAACGACCCACTCCTGCAATCGCGCATCTTTTCGTACCACGACACGCAACTGCACAGACTCGGTCCCAACTTCCACTTGCTCCCGACGAACTGCCCGGCACTTGCCGCCGTGGCGAACAACCAGCGAGACGGACCCATGCAGACCGTGATTCATCCGTCGAATGTCAACTATGCTCCCAACTCGTTAGCTGGAAATAACCCAAAGCCCTTGTCGGTGGCCAAAGGTGCATATGCGCATTCTGTCGCGACGCCTGCAACAGGTGGGAAAGCTAGCGGGCGAAAGATTCAGGACAGACCGAGCGAGAAGTTTGGAGAGCATGTCCTGCAGGCTCAGCTTTTCTATAACTCGCAGAGTCCGGCGGAGAGGCAGCATATGATCTCAGGTGAGCTAATTGACGAAGTGTTTTGGAGTTGATGAATTTGACTAATCAGAGCTTGTTCCTTAGCGGCATGGTTTGAGCTTGGAAAGTGTACCGACACTGAAGTTCGCAAGCGAATGGTACAGCGCTTCAACATGGTGGACAATGGGTTCGCCAGAGAGGTCGCGAGGTGAGATATTCCTCCTCCTCAATTTATGATGCTGTTGCTAACGACCTCCACGCGACAGGGGAATCGGTGTTTCTCCTCCGCAGCCTGCGAACACAAACGACGGTCGCTCAACCTCGGGTATCTCACTTGACGAATACTTGCCATCGTCAGCAAGCGGGAGGAAAGTTGCAATCCTCGCAATGGACGGCGTGGACGTCGAGAGCGTTTCGGCGATCAAGGCCACGTTGGCGGGGAAAGGGGTCACATTTGACGTCGTGTCGTCGGTGAGCGGATATTCATTATAGTTTCGTAAGGATCGTCCAACGAGTCAAACCATTTGCAGTCCCTTACGGCCCTGAGCGGATCAGACGCGGCAACGAAGCTCCCTGTGGACAAGACATTCCTCACTGCACACAGCACCATTTACGACGGTCTTCTTATCCCAGGTGGTGCGCAGTCGGCAACGCTCCTCCAGAAAGAAGGGCTCGCGATCCACTTCGTCAACGAAGCGTTCAAGCACTGCAAGCCGATCGCGGCGGTCGGGTCGGGAGTCGACGTCATTTCGGCGACCAATCTTCCGGTGGTGGGTATGAAAAACACAGGTTCGACTTTAAGTAAAGAGGCCGCGAACGACAATGGTGAGACCATCACAGAGAAAGGTGAGAGAACTTGTTTCCTGATTTCAATGTGGGACTACGTCGTTTGATATGATGAAATCCTCGCCAGCTGCTCACTTCGCCAAAGATAAAATGACGACGGTGCTTGCCTCCATCACGCCTTCGGCCGTGACGGATTCTATGGGGCTTTCCGTGAATGCAAAGGACGGCAAGGAAGCTGCAACAGACGTGGCGGAGAGGCTTGCGGAAATGCTCAAGAAGCACAGGTTCTGGGCGAGGGAGTTGGATCCTAGGGTTCCAGCATGATTGCAAACGCGCAAAATAGATTTCAATGTGGAAATGTACAAAAAATCTGCAATTCAAACTTTTCTATTTCGTCAAGAGTGGAATTTGATGGCGAGGATGAATAGTGTACTCACCTCATGCTACTAAACCCTCCTGAGCGACCATTTCGTCCGCGAGTTCCTCCCTAGAAATGTACGCCGGCTGGAGGAAGTTATAGTCCCCAACTTCGACGCCGTTACCGTCGCAGTCAAAGAAGAACACCCTGAACGAGTGCGAGTTGAACCATCACCGGGAGTCACCGCAAAATGCGAGTCTTTCACGCACTGTTTAAAAGTCCTCCCAGGCCGGGCCTGCAAGGTCGTTTTGATTCCAAGCTCCTCGAGTCTCTGCCGTGCCAGGTCGACGTTGTCGGTGCGAAGGGCAATGTGGTGAGACCTACTGACAAGGTCGGTGCGGTCGGGAAAGCCGTTTTCGATTCCCTCCGAGGGTTTGAAGTTGTGCGGAGACTCGGGAAGGAGCTCAGTAGCGTTGGGAAGTTTTTCGAGAATGTGGAGGAGGATGGATCCTGGAGGTGGGGTTCCGACCGTATCGTCCGACCATTCACCAAAGTAGCCATAAGGAAGGCAGAGCCATGAGCCGCGAAAGTTGAAAAGAGGTCGCTCGCAGGGTTCTTGAAGAGAAGAAGTTTTACCACAGGTCCAAAATTCCGACAGGCACGACGAAATACTCACTGAATCCAAGCACGCGCTGGTACCAGGCAGTCAGGCGGCGCACGTTTGTGGTCTGGTGGAACGAAGAACCGTGATTGGTCAACACGATCGCAGCAGCACGGAAACCCCGCGCTTTCTCCAGAGATTCGGATAACAAACCTCGCGAGAGATGTGGTTCAACGAGTGAACGGGAATCTCGCCAAAGCTGGATGTCTCGTTGGTCATCGCGGAAAAGTGACCGAACTGCTCGACCGCAGTTCGAAGGGTGCATTGTGACTCCAAGCCAAGAAAATCACCCAATTTATATACAAAGCGATGGCTAACTAATGAAATCTTGAAGGCAATCTAGCGTCCTTTCAGGCCTTCTTGTTGGTCGAGCAGTACTTCCAGTTGGGCAGCGGGAATGATTGGTGGCTGGAGCTCCAAGAACTCTCCAATCTCCACTCCATTTCCATCGGGATCAAAGAAAGACACCCTCGAAAACCGAGATGTCACAAAAGAATCCTTGGGAATGCAAACTCAGTATTTGACTCACTGTCGCACCCCGGTGCCCACACAGTCGTAGTAAAGAACATGATTCCCTTCTCGTCCAGCTTCCGCATGACATAATCCATCTCAAGAGTGCGTAAGGCGACGTGGTGGCCCCTCGAAATCATCTGTGGAACTTCGGGAAACGCCGATGGGAAGCTCTGGTCGTGGTTGTTGGGCGACTAGGGGGCGAGTGCGGAGGGACTGGGCCGGCGTTGAATCACATGGAGAAGTATTGCGCCTTTATTCGTGGAGTGTGAGTGAGTCTGTCGGAACCGGTTTTCCACAGAATGTCCACCCCTCACCTGGGGGCGGTGCCAACAGCTCCTGCGGCGTCGCGTCCTCTTTATATGTCAGGTATCCCGTTGGAAGGCAGAGCCATGAGCCTTTGAAGGCCAATGGCGCATGGTAGACCGGGCGGAATCCAAGCACATCGCAGTAGAAAGCCAATATTCTAAGCACGTTGGTGGTCTGGAGGCAGAGAATGACCCCAGATTGGACAATCGGCCTCGGCCGCCAATTGCGTACTCTCTCTAGTACGTACCTCGTAGGCGTAGTGGTTGATAGGGTGGATTTTCAACAGACCCTTTCCATCACCACCACGTTCCACCGGCTCGGTGAGCTTGTACCATTTTTCTTCCCCGAACGCAAACTCGTCTCCCTTCTGAGCCAATTGTGCCAAATCGCCCGACGGAGCCATCGTGGACTGGTCGTGTTGGAGGACTGCTCCAGTTCAATTTTATCGCCGAAGGATTTGTGAAACCCTTCTCAGCCTGAAATAGACCAACTCTATAACGCTATGGTACACTCTACACATATAATCCAACATAGAATAAATAGGGCGCCACCGGCTTCCGTAGCCACCCCACCGGTGCATTCCTCCTTCTTGTTCTCGACCCACTTCCGCCTCATATGCGGCGCTGTCCCTCGCAACTCCTTCCTAACTCCTCCGTCCTCACCGCTCCGACTTCCACCGTATCGCCCCGCGTAGCAATCCCCGCTTCGATCTCCCGCAAGATCTCATCATGGTACTCCCACTGCCGCCCACCCATAACATGCCGCGCGCGCCCTGCTCCGTGCTTTTGCGCGTCACGTTGCTCGAGGTCGTGGCATACCGAGGTTTGGGGACACGTGATGGTTCCGCGAAGAACGTGTACGGTGAGCGAGGCCTGTACTTCGAACAGAGCGAAGGGAATGACTCGAAGAGGAAGGCCGATCAAGCTCAGAGTGGGATTCTGGGGATAGATGCACTGGAAAGACAAGTGTAGGCGTGGTGGGCGAATTGGAGAGAGTGCTGGGGAACCAGAACTCACCTGTTTCCACAGCCCTGATACTTGCATCCCTTTAGAGTCATCTATAAGGGAGCGGCATTCGGCGCCCAACGGCGACGTAAACCCTTCATATAATAATGGGCCGTCCCGGAGGAAGGGCTACCAAAGATGGAAGTTAACAGTCCCCGATGGCAAGTCATCGACAATCCCAATGCACTCATGAATTCGTACAAGAATTCCGTCGCAATCATCACAACATCCACTTCAAATGGCTCGCTCCCTTCACAGACCACTTGATCCTTCGAATCGTTCAACCTCTCCTACCACTTCGGCTCCTGGAGCGTCGGGGTGTGACTCTGACCCAATAGGGGTACCTGCAGCCTCTCTGGTAGCTTTCGTCAAGGAAAGAAAAACTCGTTTGGCAGAGGGTACAAGTAACCGCGCGATGTCCACTGCTGAAGCTCCAGATCCTACGACGATAACTTTATGGCCAGAATACGATGTTTAGCTTACAATTGACACCGCGAAGGGCTGGAGTGGTCCTCACTTTATTGGAAAACTCCTGCGGATCCCGGAAAGAGTGCGAATGCACCAATCGTCCCGTGAAGCTGGCCAAACCAGGAAATGCAGGTATGTAGTCCGCATAGTAGTGACCTAAGGAGCGCTAAGTATTCCACTCGAGCCCTTAACTCTGTCGTGTGTAGATTGATTCACCATTGCAGCAAACCACAGCGTCGTACTTATGCACCTGTCTCTCCGGCACGTCTCCAGTCTATACAACTCTATCGTTGAGCCAGCGCACTCGCTCAGCGACGACCTCCCATTCACCTGTTGCGCCGACGTCTTGCCCCGATTGTAGTTCTATCCACTTGATGCTCACGACTTTCCACCCCACCCGCACCAACCCTGCAACGTCAAAATGCCTCGCATATGATCTGATATAGTTCAGAACGGACGTGTGAGGCGGGAAGGCGCCATCGCATTCCTCAGAAGGTGGGAATGGGAAGTCTTAGAACTCCATGAGAATATCGACAAATGCTGATGGTATTCTCCTTACTGATGTTGCTGTAAGTAACGGTGAGGAATGCAGGATCGACCAGAGCGAAAATCCGTGCTACCAACGTGAAAGTCCTTATCCTCGTCGAGGACGGCTCCTCCCGCGTATTCTATATCCACCCAGACAACATGCGGACCAGACGAAAGGGACAGGGGGCCTTCGATTTCACCAAAGCAGTTGGTGACACATACTGGTCCAATTTCTCGGCTTAAGTGCTGGATGATCGAAGTCAATCCTGGTTCAACGAACTCAAGACGACCAGGGCACCCTGTGACCCGAATAAGCTCTTTAGGGCATTGAGTGTACAGGAAACTTGGTGGACAACCCTTCGCCAAAGGATGAATACCTTCCTAACAGTATTGGAGGCAGCCGTCACAAACGCAAGGGGTCGCGAAATCTGGTACCTCACCAGTGTTGCTGGAGGTCTCATTACTTGTTACACTTCCGAGCCGACGGATAAAGAAATATGGGAAGAGAGAGAGAACTAGCTTTCCTTTCTTCGTGTTGAAAGTAATGGTATGGCAAGGCTTGTCCTTTTTTATTCTTTATTTTTATTGTGTACATCCTCATTCTCCACACATATCATTTCAACCTGTCTTTCATTTTTCCTCGCGTTTCCCTTCCCATTTAACATCTGTTCACCACTCCATTGGAGCGAAGTGGCCATGGAAGCTTCCAGGCACCGTGGTTCTTTGAGTTAAGGGTGTCATTTACTTTACCACGAACATCAGAAAGCGCATGCGTGGGGGACCATGGAGGAATGATACTTGGATGAACGGGTGCGTCTTTGCTCTGAGTTCCTGGACCGGAAGCACTTCGTCTACTCAGTCTCATAAATACACTGAAGTCTATCTACATTCCCTGTTTTCGGCGTATTTTTTCCATTTTTCGACACTGCCTCCAATGTTACATAATCGTGCGATGTTCGTGGAAGTTGACAGGTGTCTATGTTGCTCACATTTTCTGTCCATGATCTCCTCTTGCACTTCGACAACTGGAGCATGAGTATGAACCATCGATACCAGCTCCTGGAACCACATCACCCATAACTCCTTTTCCCACTGACCCTACTTCCACCGCTCCCACCACTTCCCTCACTCCTTCCACTCCCTCCGCTCGACGCGCCACTCTCCCGTCCTTTCCCCCTCTTTCCACGAGCTTGTCCTCTAGATCCGGAGGTGCCGTTGCCGGCCTCTTTGACGCGAGCAACAAGCTCCAAGTACTGCTTTCGAACACGGCTGAGCTCCTCTTCGAGGTCTTCGGGGTTGTCTTCGTTCTCGGGCTGTTTCGTGACATTTGTGCTAGAGATGGGTGTGGAAACCAACGTGTCGGACGACGACGCATTTGACTGCACCATACTGAAAGACGAAGCGGGTTGTAGTGCGGGACGGTCCGCTATTGCGGTAGCCTGGATCCTCGACCAAGAGAACGTATCGGGTTCATTTTCAAACCACTGCTTGGGACTGTGTGTTTCGTCCATGCCCTGTCCCATCTCCGCGACTTCAAGCGTTGCAACCTCAATAAGAGCTGCTTCGCCTTCCCTTCTTCCGATTCGCGTTCCTGTCAGGTTCAGCCACCTGAGTCTGTCCGGCGGGCGAGTAAACGTCAATGGCGGCGCGAGGGAAGCGCAGTCGGAGCAGTCAAGGACTTCAAGGAACACAGGGAGGTTCGGAAGGCGGGATAAGTTGTGATTGCTGGAGAGATTGAGATGCCGGAGAGACGCAAGGCCGTCTAGACCCGGAAGTGTCTCGAAGCGGTTGTGGTGTGCGCGCAGCTCCGCAAGGTGAGGTAACCGAGCGACACCCGGCGGTAGCTCGACGAGTTCGTTTCGTGATACGTCCAAATACTCCAAGGCGGGCAGGGACGTCTCCGAGATGGAGTCCGGAAGTGATGTGAGGGAGTTCGAGGAAACGTCGAGCCGGGTCAGTGCCTTGAGAGGGCGAAGGAAGAGGGCTCGTGGGATCTCAGTGAGGTTGTTTTTGAAAAGGAGGAGCCGGCGAAGGGTCAGGTAGAAGGGCGGCGGTGTTTGCGGAAGGTTTGAAATGCGATTCGAGCGAAGGCTGGGGAGGAGGTTTTCGTTGCGTTTTAGTATCTACGGTGGTAGCAAAGCGCAACAGCAATCGACTCACTCCAAGACCTCGCACTTTCGGAGAGTACTCCACAGCTCCTCGGGCACCTCCTCCACACAATTGAAGCTGATATCCAACCAAGTGAGTTTCGGCGCGATCCGGGCCATTTCTTTCGCGGGCAGCTCTCGAAGCTGATTGTTCGAAAAGTATAAACGCTCCAACGCGGGCGAAGAGTGACTCGGCGGCCGAGCGGATGCCAGTGCTTCGCGTGCCAGAATCTTCCGCCATAGGTGCGACTGTTTCCCGTGGCTTAGGTCGAGCGAGCGGCTTGGGAGGGGGAGCAAGGTGATCGAAGGTGTCTCGCGGGTGGGGGATTTTTCATACCGTGGGATACTGGAGGCTGGGCGCTCGTCGGTGAGGGCGGGTTTCGTTGGAGATTTTGGTGGCAAGCTGGTGTCAGAATACGGAGAGACGATCGGCGTAAACGCGAGGGGTGCTGGAGAATCTTTTCGGGATTCTCTGGATGCTAGGTGTACTCGGGATCCGGAATTGAGTTCTTGGTCGGTGGAGCGTAGAGCGGTGGGGGTGGATCGAGGATTCGGGACTTCTTCATTCTGCATTATAACTGCCCCAGACGGAGAGCTCGGCTCTACTCGAGTCGCTTTCGGTGGGCTTTTCGGAGGTAGAAGCGAGAAAATAGGTCCGGTGCCGGGCTCTGGTGTACTTCGTTGAAGTTTTGGTTTCGGGACTGGTGCTGGTGTCACCGTCCTTCTGGTGGCGATAGGATCCATGAGCGCCTTCCGAATTTCGGATATATCCCTTGGTGCGTTATGGTTGTCAGGTGGCTGTGATCCTGACCGAGGGGTTGGCGTGGTGCGTTGTGTTGATTGACTTAGTGTTCGTGATTGTCGGTCCACGGTGGACGAGGACGAAGCGCGGTGTAAGACTGGGCGCGTTATGACGTTTTCAGAGGTACAACTTGAATTCTCGAAGCGCGGAAGCGACGAAGGTCGCTGGACCGAACTTCTGCCTGCTTGGAGATGTCGAAGTTCCCCAGGAACAAACGCGGACCGAGGTCTTGAATCCACCAAAGCTGCCGTCACTCCAGCATCTCCGTCACTTTCAGAGCCTCTTCTTTGAGGCGGAACAGGTGTTGCAGCGCCCTTCACGTGATTCCGCGTGGAGGCCCTTCGTTCGACTCTGTTCTCCCTTCCCTGCGCTTCCCCGGCGCCATCTGCGCCTTCCACCCCGGCCTTTCCAGAATTCGCTTCACACTCAACGTCCCACTCCGCGAGTCTTCGAAGGTTTCCGCGCGACTGGCGTTTCACCAGCTTTGTTGTGAGGTCACCAAAGTCAACATCCCATGCCAAGGATTGCTCCTCCTGAAACGGGTCCTCCACAAAAGCAGACACCAGAGCACCAGTAGAAGCTGGACGTGGCGGCGGTGTTGGTCGGAGCGGGCGGGGTGGCGGGCGTGGGGGCATTGAAAAGTCAGAGCGTTGTGAACCACGCTAGACTATCAGTTTGTTACTACACAAAATATAGTAATCGTTTTATGCGTAGTGGATAATTATAAGGGCAGATGCGGGTGTGAGGAAGCTCAATAATAGAGGTGAGATCCGAGACCAAGATGTTATCAGTTGGTCGAGACAACATGGGTATGTGATCACATGTCCCAACCATCGATCGTTCTCGTTTTGGGGAACTCCGCACGTTTATAGTTCTATTTGAAAAGCACTAGATGATTTCACAGCTGAAAATGGTGGTTGTACATTTATTGTCCCTGGTAGCCAAAGGACTTCTCTGATTGGGCAAGGATCATACCCATTTTGAACTACATTGGCGACAGCTCCCTCGCAGTCACTCCCGCTGCAAAACTGAACGCCATGACCTTCTGCTGGGCAGCTGGCCTGATTGCAGTAGTAACCACATATCGTGTTCTCTACAATTTGTTGCGGGCAGGACCGAGTCAAGGAAAGCACGTAAAATTTGAGGACACATGAAGAAACGACACAAAGCCATCATAACACAACTCACGGTAAGCGTAAGTAAACATACACCGGCTGCACAAGGCATTCTTCAAGCCTGCCTTGTCGAGTCCGCGGGCTCCATAGTTGTAACAGCGGCACGTAAAATCTTGTGCGTCGCACAGCCCGGAAGCTTCTGTCCGCTCTGAAAGTTGGACTAGTAAACGTTATACCGCGAGCAGCCATGCCCGGCGCAGAATTAAGAATTAAGCTGAATGAACACCGACATCGTAGCATCGCGGGGAGGCGTTATGTAGAGCCAGAAGAGAGTAAGGAATACGTGTCGACGTCAGTGTGAAGACGCATCAAAGTCCAACAGTGAGTGCAACAAAGCGTCAGATTTGGCCGAGGTGACAAAACCAGAACTAGGTAACGGCACAAAAACGTTACCGAGCATCACGAGTCCCACGAGGAGTAAAGCGACAGCGTGTCTTGCTTTCATGGTGGAGCGCAGGCTGAGCGGGACTTGGAATGTCAGGTGTCAGTCCAGTCCCCCATTTTGGCAGATGCCATTTTATTATTCGTCCCCTTATTGTCCGATTCGATCAAAACAGGTTTACCTGACGTTTAGGTACGACCAGGTTTCCGAAAAGGGAGGTTCCGCCCGCTCCTCAGTGCAATGGAGTGACCTGTTGGTCACCAGAGAGTTCTTTGGTAGTAAGCCATCAGGCTATTTTGTCCCCTGTGAGGTGAATGAGGGAAGTGCGTCTTGTGTGGTGAGGCACCTCGTCAATTGTAGGCATGAAATATCAGTGGAATGCCGAACAGGTTTGCGGTACCGCCAATGCTTCCGCTGCATGATTGTGGTAGTGCTCAATCAAAAAACATGAAACGGCGGATTGATTTCGGAATGGTGTTCACACTCGGCACGCCGGAGACCACAAAAGTAAAACTACAGCAGCCAGTATTCCCAGCTGATCTCAGCCTAGTACCGATTGGGCTGTCACGGGCTTCGCTGAGCTGATCGGACGGGATCCGGGACTTTTCTGTATATATGGCCGTAGCTGTTCCATTTTTTTTTTTTTTTGATATTAGGTACATTGGGCATTTTTCTACATGAACGAATATGCATCCATGGAACGGGACTATGAGCTGTCTATCATTTACAGAAACGGTCTAAATGAATTGAATTAGAGGAGAAGGGATCCAAAGGGTGAAGGGCACTCACTGTTGCAGACAGATATTGCCTGGGAACCTAACGCATCCTCCAACCTCCAGCGAAACTAAATGTGCTCTTTTAGTTCCACTTTCTGAATGCTCGTCGGCCTGTCCAGTTACCTACCGTTCTCACGAAAAGGGCTCGAGTGCCGCTCAAGTCATGGGCCGTCCACATTTCCCGATTCTTTTGCCACATAGCGCTGCATAACCGTTGAGTCCTCGGGAATTTTTTATCAGGAGCCTCATTGTTGGCGGCCATGGCAGGTCAGAACTTGAAGTTGATCCGTCTGACCAACTGATCCAGAACATTGAAGTCAAATCACGATACCTTTACCTTTCGTCACATCTGCTATTTTTTTGAAGTATGATTCTGCCACTTCTAGCAGTCGACGGGCTCATACTCTCTGTTGAGAGTTTTTGAGATCGTCCACTCCAATATTGATTCAAACCGTTTTCGCTTCCAGTGCTCACGATATTCTATTCCACAAAGTCTAATACGAAGACATACAAATACATGCAACTCCGAAATGCACGGATGAATGCGACATTACACCCCGTTTTTCCTTCCCCCCCATGAGACTGTGGCCAGACCAGCACCTTACAACTCAATCTCTCCCTTCCCATACTGAGTCGCGTACTTCCAGGATCCTTTATACCACGGTGCGATGACATAAGGTATTGCGATTTTTCGCAGGACCCAGGGTAAGGTGTCGCCGACAAGGACATTTCGAGAGGCGGCGGGGATGTGGTACAGCATGAAGGGGAGAGAGGTGAATGGTGGCTCAGATTGAACACGGACAAAGAGGCGCTGTGGGAGGTGGAAGGGGGAACGTTTCAGTTGATGGCTCGACACTTTTTACGCAGGGACCGGGAGGGAACGCACCTTGCGCATATCCAGCATCTCTTCTTCCGAGAAGCGCATCCAGAACTCTAACGTGGCGAGAGCTTCCTCCTGGACGAGGTGAGGGAATAAGAAGTCCTGGGTACAAGCCATTCACATCGATATCCGCGATTAGCAGTCTGGCTGGCAGTCTGGCTGGAAGATAAGACAAGCACACTGGCAGCTTACCTTGATTTTTGTTGTGTAGTCAACCACTTTGTGAGAGAATTGCTCGTCGTAAGCTTCAGAGATTGGTACGTCTCGTCGGGAAGAAAGCGCTTTGAGCATATTTGTGAACTCTTCAAGGATTTTGTGGAGCACCTAGTTAATTTAAAGACACGTTGAGTAAATGCGATTGATGTCGTCCCCAAACAAGAGTACGTACGGTGTGGTCGTCCTCATATTGGGTCATGTCCACTCCCTTGGTGGCGAAAAGGGGGAAAACGATGGCATCCTCGTTCTCATGATGGCTGAAAAGACAATTCACCTCGAATTAAGGTGAGAGAAATCGAAGAGCACCGCGATTGTGCTCACAATGTGAT